>JAYDZE010234191.1:0-20169 GCA_034509125.1 Monilaria moniliformis
AAAGTGAGAAATAAGATGGTCTATGCTAGCTCAAAGGACAGGTTTAAGAGGGAATTGGATGGAATCCAAGTTGAGCTGCAAGCAACTGATGCCAGTGAAATGAGCCTAGACATCGTAAAAGCACGTGCTGCCTGATTACAGCCATCTTCTGTTCAGTTGCAGCTCATCACTAGAGTTTCATGTTTTCTTAAAAATTGGGTTGTTTTCTTGTTTCACAGCACAGATTTGTGCGGTATTTTGTCTTAGTTTACTGTAATTGTCCGTTTTATGAACTCCCTGATATGTTTTGATATGCAATGGTCTTGTATTGTTTTAAGATGCTTGATGTTCTGTTCATTTTTTCTACTAGCACTCTGTTCTTTTCAAGCCAAGAAAAATGCTTTTATTTTGTAAACATCATAAGCAACTCGAAAACGCAGGGAGACTACAAAAATACAGTTCAACATAATTTAAACATTCATTTGGTATACCTATATCACTATATGTATCTCTGAAAGAGGAAAGAGAAGATGATGATGGTTAGGTACCTACATTTGCTTATTATGACTCTGCCAGTATTCTCTTTCCCAAGTGTCTACTTGCTTCATTCCATCATCTTTTCTTTCAATAACAGAATGAAGAGAAGCAGGGTCGTATGGCGGAGGCATGGTGCATGGCCCTGTCAAGGCAGGACCTACCAGTGAATCAATCATGAATTTCTTCTCATTTCCCTTTGCTGGACAGGCCATCAGCTCCGAGCAAAGTTCAAAGGCTTTCTTAGGTACGGTGGGCTTGTATTTTAAGAGCTTAGCATACTCGCTCAACAGATGGAACATGTAGTCGTAAACATAATCCATTTTCAGTTCGTCTTGGATGAAACTGCTCGCAGCCTTGCCGATGGCCTGAGCCTGTTACTCGGATAAACAAAACACGTGTCAAGATTTTTAAGAGCTAAAATAGAGGAAATTTTGTTTCTTTGTGATTATTACCTCTTCCTGATGGCTATTTCCCCACTCCACTGCGTGTTTAATGGATCTGCACTTATCTTCGTCCTTAACTGGCCAGTAATGTTTTAAAGGCATCAAGCTTCTCGTGAAGAAGTCGTAGTAAATAGGCTTCACGAGCAGCGTAACAGAATCACATGCCAGAATGTATTTCTCACTAACAGACCATGCCGATCCTTCAATATAGATTTTGAATCTGTATTCATTTTGAGATAAAGTTTATCATTGGATTTTGAAACCAAAGAAGGAGATTTCTATAGTCAAAGAGGCTATCTCAACCTGTGAATGCATTGGCTTGCTAAATCTGATTGCTTGTAACCCTGCTTCTGTTCCTGCCCCCAGTCCTGCAATTTTGACACCATTGTCAAATTTCAACGAGTGACACGAAGCAGAAAAGGTCAAAAGTTCGTTTTACCTGAGCATACACACGAGCGTTCCAGTCCTGTTTATCTGAAACATTACATTTGAGTAAGTCCATCCTTGTGGCAGCTACAATTGGATTACCCTTCCAGTAAGCATATGGCTCCCTGTCTCTCCATTGAGTCCTCGTATTCCCCTCTTTCAAGTCCTTAGACAGTGCCTCCCACGGCTTTATATTGATCTCGGGCCTAGTTAATCATAGCAGTCAGTTACAACAATGTGCGACTCTGTGTCACACAATCAAAACTATAATCATACTGATGAAAACAACTTACCAGCCCCAAAAAGACCAGTCTGGAAACACAATGTCCATTGTGGAGTCATTGCCACAGTATCGGAACAGAGGAGGAGGCGCAGGGTATTTGGGACTGCGGAAAGTATCCTTCTTGATGATTGGCCAATCAACGCAATCAAACATGAGGTCCAAGTCAGGGAGTTTGCCTGGATACCGCCTCAGCAACTGTAAGATCCCCCATAGTGTGAAAGTATCTCTGCTCTGAAACGATTTTCTGTATCTTTCCACGTAAGCTTTCCCGTCTACTACTACCAGTCGGAAATTTGCTGTCCGACTGGCACTCATCACCATCTCTCTAGTAATGCCAGTCTCCCTCCATGGCCAGAGGTCATCATAAATCCAACGGAAGTAATCCGGACAAGATGGTGGTGGTGAAGACAAATGAAGTTTAGCTTCAGCTAAAATCTGAGACGGATAGTAATTGGCAGGACAGGTTCTAGAAAGTTCGCCCAATGAACAGTTTAATGGGATGTGTATGGCCTTGGGAGCAGTCTGCAAATTTTGAGTCGAAGCGGAACCGACTGCTTCGGGTGTAAACACTGGTCTTTGAGGGGAATTTGTATCCATTAACTGCAACAAGAGATGCACCAAAAACTTATAACATCACCTAAGACTTGGAATGATATAATCATGTGCAGATATATGTATTCTGAGCCAATCATTCTGCATTTGCTGTTGAATGTTGTCAGTCCATCTGTCTCTTTTCATATGCACAAACTTTAAATTGTTGAAAGAATGAAATGCAACGAATTAATCATTATAACATCTTCCATGAACTAATACTGTTTAAGAATACACAGCTAGCTATAACCTGATAATGGCCGGATAAAGATGAAATTATTGCTAAATTCTAAATTTCACTAAAAAATATCTAACTCAATCTTATGTAAATCGGTTAGATTTTAGCTCCAGTATAGTGTTCTTCTTTAAACACTACATATTTTATCTTGGATTATTTGACAGATCTAACCATGAAAGCATGCATAGTAAATGCGATTTATCTTGGCCATGTCTGTGCAGAACAAACTTACACAGAATTAGTTTTTTTTTTTTTAAATGAAAAAGCAAACCATGTGTAGTACAACATTGCAAAGGGAAAATGATCAAATACACCAATTATGATCATTAAAGATACAAATCCATTATTAATGTTGTCCAATACTAACATTTATGTCTCCTCTTGCTCTCTTTTTTTGTCATTTAATACATTTGATACATAAATGCCTTGTGCAAGTTTGCGCATAAACAAGTAAAAGATCAAATAATTTATAAATCGATAATGGGCATTAATTGTTTTAATAATTTAAATAGCTTAATTTACACTGTGACTGACATCTAAGTAATTATCATAACTTCAAAAGTGGAAAAAGTGGCTTAACAAATTCTAAATAATTCTAAGCGTACAGCCTGTTTAATTGAATAATTCAAAAGTTACTCAAACCTTATAATAATGTTCCCCGTCCATAAATTACTGGGGCGCACATGTACTACATCACAATTTAGGACCACAAAACGACACGGACCATCTCACATTTTCTTAGTCAAATAAACTCCTTCTCTCTCTCTCTCTCTCTCTCTCTCTCTCTCTCTCAAGCAGCTACATCGTATAGCAATCATGTACAAACAAGTATGGAATTCAAATAACAATTGAAAAAGGATCTGAAATCATACTTTGGGATTTTCGGTGTCCATTACCGTCAGGAAGGATACATTAAAATATTCAAATTAAACAGTCGACAAAAAAAGAAAAAGAAAAAGGAAAATTAATAATCTCAATCCAACAAGAAAACAGCATTACCAAAATAAATAAATGAGTTAATGAAGAGTTTGAGTTATGTCGGCAACCATAGCAAGAGAAAATAAAATAAATAAAACTTACGGCGGCAGAGGAGTCGAGGTAGCGCGTGCAAATGAACGCGCCGAGAGTGAGGACGACGAAGAATAGCGCCACCAGCGACGATCTCGCCAGCGGCCGCCGGATCGCCTCCATGCCGACGGTTGCTCTCCACAGTCTGCGGCCAGAAAAAAAAGAAGATACGGAATCTCACTAGAAAACAAAGAATCTGTGGATGAAAACTGAGATTCAGATTTCAAAAGTTGCGGAAATGTACGAAACTTGATTAATTAGAGGAGACAAAGAGTAGTTCCGGCATTAGTAACAAATTCAAGGAGTTGAAATTCGCTCCCAGATAATTTATTTATGGACCTTGAAAGGAGGTGGTAATACAGTAGTACCTATGAAACCTTAAACTTGTAAGGAAAAAAAAAAAAAAAAAGTTGAAGAAAATTTCGATTATTCACTTGATGAGTTTGAAATGGAATGTGAGGAAGAAGATGAAAGGGGAGAGAAGTCATAAAATCTGAAGAGAGAGAGAGAGAGAGATGAGTTTAGTGTGAGAGGAACGCTCCCTCGTGAGTGAGAAGTCCCAAAACGAGCCAAAAGTAGGCGACCTGCCAATCTGTTTCATGTGTTCACTTACATAGAGTTTTGGTCCTCAATTAAAAACCAATTTTTGAGGTTGAAGGATTGAATTGTGGGTGAAGCGATGAAATAATGATAAGTATTTTGGTATTGTGATAAAGGTAGGCGTAGGGGTCGGCAGTATGCAAGGACTTTGTTACCAACTCAATTATCTTACTCTTACGTGATGATTGATATACATGTATGTATTCAGGATTTGTTACCTGATTAAGCGGTTGACTAATTTCACATTCTTTTCCAAATTCGGGGATTTTCCTTTTAAGTTTGTTTGTTTTATAAAAATGATTTTGAGTTGAGAGTGGCAAATAGTATCTGATTTTAATCCGAGGAAATCTCTACAAAATTTGCACTATCAAATTAATCAAATATGTTTTAGAAAAAGGGGACCTCGTCAAATATGTGATTTGGGCTCTGTCTGTATGACTGTATCCATGATACTCGCCTCCATCCCTATTCCATTACCATTGGATTCACACATATCTACTTCTTATATGTGTATTCAAATCTAATTTGAGTTCATAAATCCCCAATTAATTATGATTGTAGCACTTATTCCAATCTACATGTGTTAATCGTAATTGAGAGTAATGACTTGCAAAAACTAATAAATGTCAGGCTGAGTTAAATGGTCCAATGCTACTCTCCTTAACTTGTATTAGAACTTAGAATTTTGTAGCATTTCAATCAAATAGTGAGATGAATTTATGACAAAGGATATGATTCAAATCCAAATATAATCAAACATCAACCAACTGAAAAATACACATCTTATAAATTTTAATTTGTACAAAAACTTGTGTTAGTCTCTAAAATTGATTTTAAAATTGGACTAGTTATAAAGAGGACCATGTGATAAGTTAACGCACGTTAAACCATTTGTTATTAGACTTTCTGCAACTTTCTTATCTTATAAAGTTAAACAAAGGTGCTGTAGGACCACCTTTCAAAGCATATATAATTACCTTACTGATTACTAATATTCATATAAATGATAGAAAACATATACATCATCGTCCACCCAGAAAACATATATTATTGAAAATTTTCCAAAATTTTCGTGACAATTTTCACATCCTTTATTCATAAATGATATTTTCTCTACTATAATTAAATATTTATATACTTAATATATGAG
The DNA here is from genome assembly GCA_034509125.1 of Monilaria moniliformis. NCBI lineage: Eukaryota > Viridiplantae > Streptophyta > Magnoliopsida > Caryophyllales > Aizoaceae > Monilaria > Monilaria moniliformis. The sequence goes on from JAYDZE010234191.1 coordinate 5,316, forward strand.
ATTTCGTGAACTCTTGTTTGCGGGCTTGTTCAGCCTAGGCTCAAATATGAACTTGTTTCTTCTATTATAAGAGTATTTTTTTAATGATGATAATAAGTCATGATCCCAATATTATTAAACCTGAAAATTAATGATTAAATTATATCGTATAGGTTGGTGCCATTTTATTATTAAAAGTGAGATAATTATACGAATTTCACAACCTTCTTTCTCAGATTAAAAGCCAAAAAAAAAAAAAGCTAAGAAAATAGGAATAACACAAAGACATGTAAGGTTTTTATATAAATTTGGAAGCGGTAGGAACTTGAGCGGCGCAAAAAGATTATATTGGGACTAGTAATTAAAAGCCACTGAGTTGACTATGAATAGTTATATCTTTAGCAATAAGCAAATTTTATTGAATATAATGGTCAAATTAAGATTTAGGTTAACGGAAAGATGCTGCAATTTTATCACATGGGCAGGCAATAAAGGATCATTGGTAGGCCTGCTTAATCGATATTAACCGATTCCACAGAGCTGGTTAGCCCACTATCGATCAATTAGTCGGTTAATCGATATAACCGATCTCTATATGGGCCTTCAAATAAAATTTTCAATTTGTGCCAAAGATAAATTGATTTCTTTACCTATGAGTATTTATAAAAGACATTATCCACTACACCACTACAAACTTTGATACATAAAGAAAAACAAAATCATAAAATTTAGTTCCTCATAAGCTCAAACAATGAAACAAATAACTGAATAAGCAAACACTCACCAGAGGGGGAGAAAGTGAGAAACCCTCAGCTCAAAATCTGAATAGCAATCCAATCGCGCTGGTGCAACAGCTAACCAGGTTAATAAATAATTAATCAAAAATCAAAATCATAATAAAGAAAATAAACCCCAAGTTAATCTAATCTCACAACCGAATACGGAATCGCCAGAATGCATGCAGAGAAAAAATATAAGAGATGGCGGTAGCCTTACTGTAAGAAGACGACAGAGGAGAAGGGAAGTGAAGGCGGTGGAGACGGCAGAGGCGTAGGGAGACGGGCCTGTCGGAGACTCGGAGGGAGAAACAGAGTGCAGAGAGAGAAACGGGGGCAGAGTGAGATGGCAGAGGTGGAGGGAGGCCGGCCCGACGGCAGCCAGACGAGGAAGCGAAGGCGGAGGTGGGGAGTTGCCGAGTCGAGGTGTGGGTGGCGTCACTGGGGTGGGGGGGAACTAAGTTTGCTTAGGGGCCTTACGCTTAAGGCTTGTGTGGTGTGGGGAATGCTAAATTTGTAATTGAAATATTAATATATTATAAATGTAAATAATAATTAAAATTAAAGTTAGAATTGGAATCGGTTGGTTTGGTGCAACCAAAGGCTATCGGTTCTAACCGATAACCAACTCCGTCGAAATGCACTAACCGACACCGAACCGTATCCGACATAATCAGTTATCGGTTAACCGAAACCGACCTTAATTATTTCAATTATCGTAAACTGATAACCGATTAACTGTTTAAGCATGCCTAATCATTGGTCATAGGGGTAACCTTATTAGTCGTTTCCATAACCTGTTATGTCATTTAGAAATGACTACTAAGCCCATGTGGAACCAAAAAGCACTAAGAAACACTTAATTTACAATATTTATGGATCTTACACATACTTTGAAGCATTTTACTTAACACCTATAATTTATGAACCCTATGAGCCACTTCATTTACATTATTCATTAATCTCACACCAACTTTTCCAAATTTTTATCTTTATTTATTTATTTATATATTTCAATTAAATTCATTTGTGAATAAACGAAAATACTAATTTCATTAAAATTTTAATAATAACATAATAGAAATAAAAAATACATAATTGCTGCCCAAGCCCGTTTGAGCGCTGTTGGAAGAACTTTCCACACACCACCAACATATTTTCTATGCGGAAGACTAAATCTTTGTTCATATGAAACCGGCAACAAAATATACCCGCTCCCATCGCGAATTTCCATAGAAATAATTCGCCATGAGACGTACATCAGCTTCTCGTTCCCAGTGCACGTACGACCTCGATCGGGGTTGATTGGCCATTCGGAAAATATTGTCGTTCTCGTCCCCCGAATAATCTTTGTTGGAGAAGTTTATTGGCTTCGTCCTATGGGATTCATGTAAACGAGACGAATTTGAAAGAGAAATTGATAGAAATATAGAGAAGTTAGAGAAGAAAGAATTCTGGTGTGAATGAAGTGAGATGAACTGAGGTATTTATATACCGGTATAGGATTAAAAGTAGAGAGAATCGTTGTTGCAACAGCCGTAAAGAAGATTTTTTTTATTTTTTAAAAAACCGATTTTCACTGATTTTTTTTATAAAATATATTATATAAGGGCTAGAATTTAGCCCAATCGCACTCGTCCGGCGTATCACGTACACGCCACAACCGTTGGCCAAGTAGGGCGTGTCCATGCACCAGCGTGCGTGGTGCGCCACCGCGCTTTTACACGCGGTAGCATGTTAGCACGGCGTGCCTCGCTGCCTCCAACATGTGTTCCCCACCACTGCGGACGGTGTGTAGTGCGGACATACCCTGCATTGTCAGTGCCCTAGGCCCCTACCGACAAAAAAAAAGAGAGAAAAAATGAATTTGAAAACGGGATGTGCAGAACTTCAAGCACGAAAATGAATCTACACTCTTATGGAGAAATACAATCTACAAGAAGTGGGAAATCCACGTGCATTAGGAGCTAGGGCAAAAAGGCCCAAAAACCTAGTGCTCCTATAAAAGAGAGAGTTGTAAATTAATAATTAATTAGAATTTGCTAATCTCAATCAATATTAAATTAAAACTTAATAATCTTCAATTATAATGAATATTTAATCTAGTTAAAATAAATAAATATAAAAAGGCTTGGGGGCCGGTCGTGATGCACCCAAAAGTCCAAGACGGCTTCATTCAAATTTTGTGATGTTGGGTAATTATTAGTTAATAAGGCGAAGAAATTGATGATTCCTATTTGTTGCGTTTGCTGAGTGATGGGAGAGAAGCTGAGAGTTGGGTTTGAAGTAAATCTCAAGTTTAATTATGCGTGAGCGACTGCTCCTGTGGAGGCATGGTAAGTTTCTGTGTACTATGATCTTTTCTCTTTCATATTTTTCGTTTAATTATGCGTGAGCATCTGACCGTGTGGAGGCAAGGTAAGTTTCTGTGTACTATCTTTTCTCTTTTCATATTTTTCATGTATGAAATTATAGATTTGAGCATGTCAATCGGGCCATCTCAGTGGGTTTTGGGTTCGGATTGCCGGCTAATTGAGTGCGGGTTAATTAGACTGGAAATTTATCGGGTTGGAAATTTCCAACTCCAACCCTAAACATTCGGGTTTCGGGCTAGCCCAACGGACTAATCGGGTTAAAAACTAATAATGAAAAGTATCTTGTATAATTTTTAATCTTAAAAATCATATATCTATAATAAATAACTATGTTCAAAATATTATTTATATAAATTATATGACAAACATAAAATTTAAAATTAAAATATTCATAAAAAAATTCCAAGATTACATAACATAATATTAATGATAAATTATTCAACGGTAATTTATGAAAGAGCCAACGCCTCAAAAATAAATCTGAAATCTAAAAATTTAAATTAAATAAATTTGAAGATATTACAGCAGCCAAACCATATTTTTCGAGATGCTGGTGTGTTTCAAATGTTACAATTAGAGGAACATAGTCACTCTTGAACAACATTTATCTATGAAAATGAAATGCTAAGTGTTCGCAGAATATTTCAAACTTCTATACTAAGAGAGCTATCTGGGCAAGATACTGTCTACCAATGCAGCAAAGACATCAAACTAACAAGATCATTCAACAAGAAAATATTTAAGGGATTCAGAAAAAAAAAGCTGTCAATTTTTGAAAAAAAAGATAGGAAGGAAAAATTCATTTTGTTGAAAATTGTATTCCAAGTTTCTTAAAATGAATAGATTTTACATGTTAAAAGCTCATGGTATTTGATGCGTTGGGCATTTTGTTCAAATGCCTCAAAATTTTCTCTGCCATCTGCCTTGTGTATTCATCTTCGTGATGCAGTGTACTCACCAATGTAGCAAGAAAAAGTATGTCCTGTGATACATTTGAAACAAACACATCTCCACATATAATCTATACAATTTAGGAGTAGTAAGAACTCATGCAGAAGTGTTAAAGAATCATTTCACACAAAAGTTCCAAAAGATATCCTATCCTAAAACACACGAACCCGTTTTATTTTATAGAGAAGCCAACTTTAAGTAGTTGCGGTCAAATGACAAAAAATGCACAAAATTAATGTTCATAAGTTATTAATTTTCACAAATTTGAGCTAAGCTTCTCCTTTCAACCAATCTCAGAAGTCATAAGAATCAAATTGATCGCAACCCATGAAAAAGAAATTAAAGATTAAAATCACATCAAACGAGCGCAAACATATTGTATAAAATGCACTAGGCTCATCCTTCTAATCCTCCCCACTAAGATCAGCAAAAAGCAACAAAATTTGGAGAGACGAGACTGAATGAGAACGCTAGACTGAATAGAATTCGCAAGAGATGAGCTAATACCGTCTATCGGCAAGTAGAGCCACCGGAAACAGAGGAAACAGATCGGATCACCGGAGTTGAAGCTAGAGCGGCGATGGTCACCAACGGTGCGTACGGCGAGAGAAAATGAAGGGAACTGTTGGAAGGCGCTAGGATTCTGTGGAATAGACGAACAATTGACCAATGAGCGGTATGCGGAAGTGACGATGTGTGAATACGAGAGAAATCCTACTTTTTAACTTTTTCCTTGTATCTGACGGCCTGACTAGGTTAGCCTAATTAACCCAATTTTTTATTGGATTATAATACTTCAGCCTTAATATTTTAAATATAATTTGGGTCAGTCCATCGAATTCGGAATGAACTGATATCCATAGATCCGACGATAATGATCCCGTCAGCGTTTCTTTGTCTAATCTTTAATATTTTTTACAATTATATTTCTAATCTAAAGAAAATAACAATTAAATAGCTAAACTATCAAATTTTTAATAATTGTCTGTAGTTCGATTTTTGGCGACTGAAATCCTATTTGGCACGCTAGAAGCTGAGTTAGCAAGTAAACAAAATAAAGTAAGAACAAGTTGACGTCAAAATCTATACACACCATTCCAATATTTTCTTTGTGATAATCTGGTCAGAGAACCGCATCAACGTTGAGCTGACATCAATCTCTTGAAGACGATCTTGATGCCAAAAACACGTTGTTTTGATGTCAATTCATTTTTATTTCATTTGTTAAAATTAAGCTCATCTTTTGAAGTGCTATATAAGATTTTTGTCCTTGGAAATTAAACTCTAAGACTTAACTTTTAAAAGTTTCACAATTTGAAGTATTAATTATATTCTTTTTATCTATATCAATATGTAATTGTGAAAGGGGCAATAGGTTGAATGTTAAAGTGTAATTTTCTAAAATAATAAAAGTTGAGAATAGTCATGTCAAATCAACAAAAGGTTTGAGATACAAAATGAGTTTTAGTTTATTTAGAAAACAATATAAAGACACGAAAATGAAAGTATGACAGAGTTACCTAAAGTAGATGCTGGGCTTTTCTGCATCTGCTGTGAAAAGCATGTACATGTTCGTCTTTCTGTACTTCTCCATTCCCTTTTGTCTCTCATTCTTCTGTACTATTACTATTTAACCAAGACGGGGTCCAACTTTTCGAGCTACTTTATTTAATTCGACATTATATATTGGAAAAAAATGCAATTTTTGAGGACCCATATCTATTTTAGTGTCAAAATTCGTCAATTCACATATGTAATCCAATGAGGACCCGAAATCTCAGTTTGATCTGTCAATTTATTGATTAGACTCAGCTTGCACCATTTGTAGACTATTATATATGTAAAACGAGTGTATTATCATTTATATTACTGCTTCACTCTCCAATTAAAGCCTGGGTTCCTCTCTATAGGGAATAAATATCTTAAAGTGTATCTTTTGCGCAATTTTTTTAATCATTTGGAGCCTGTTGTTTGACAAAGGTGTTTGACCCACAAAATATGAAGCAGGCCCACCGCTTCTTTATGGCTTTTGGGTATTATCTAAGTAACATATATAGCAGCAAGGAGCTGGGAGACTCTTCTCACTCTTACGCAAAGTAAGATCTGAATATCAACATCACCATTAACCCAATATATGAAATCAATATTGAATATCAATTTGGGCACCGTTTAACACCATGTAATACTAATTTTTTTGTGTAGGACGAATTTTATATCTTTGGTCGAATTCTTTAGTTATTCTATCTCTAAAGATTTATGGGAGAACTAACCATTAAATAATATCATAATAGTTCAAAAACTCATCCATCATGGTGTCTATCAAGAAAGAGACTATCTCTTTCTTATCTTCGTATTCCAAAGAAAAAACTGCACCTTGACATAATTAGAGGAATAGTAAAGCCTATAGCGGAACGATCATTTAATCCTCCCCCCTTGCTGCTACCATCGAGAGATCAGTCTATTATTATTATCAAATACCAAAAATCCAGTTATTCACATCCCAAATTCCCAGTTGGAAGTTGGACACACACACACATGACATAGAAATATGTCTGTTTTGGGCCTTTGATCTATAAATTTATAAATTAACAATTCAAACCCTAGATTTGTAGTATGTTTTCTTAGGCCTGATAGTATAATTAACCATATTTTCCTCTCTTTTTTTTTATTACCGACCACATAACTTCACAACATCTTTTTTCATTTTTTTGTATTTATTTTGAGCCTGACTTATGTATAGAAGCATTTGATATCCAACCACCCACGAAATCTTATTTACATGTGCTAATGAAAATGACCATACTTGGTGCTCTGGAAAAGCTTTTGTTACATGAGAGCTTCTGATAGACTGTTATATGGTGTTAGACCCTATACCTGGCCTTTATTGTACTTGGTAATAGTTGGTATATTTATCACAATTACAATAAATTACTTGTGTATATTTCCAGTTGGTAACTTCTTTGATTTTATCTAATTTACAGTTGCATATCTGACACTCGGCAACCTTCATCACTCATTTGCTTATTATTATTGTTTTATTGGTCGCTAAACTTGCTCCAACTTACATCTTACAACCTTAATAATCAATCAACATCCAATTAATGTATATTTTGGCCAAAACAAAAATCAGGTTCAAAAGTTGCAAAATATTTCTTGTGCTAAAAACAAAAGGTGCGTGACACCTAATTATGAAGTTGGAGTAGGGATTAGGGAAGGCTGTGCGAAAAAGTGAGTCACGCTCCCCCACCCCCACCCCCACGTCTGACCCCTTCTCTGCTTTCTTGTTTCAATCTCCGATGCATTCAATATTATGACCTGCCTCTCTTCTTCACTACCTTCATCATCTCCCTCCTTTTCTATATTCTTTTATAAGGCCTTTTCCTTATTTAAGCAAATTATTATCATCAAACTTTCTCCACTTTTCAGTTTCATACCAATCTCAATATGTCTGTAAGATTTTTATTTTTCTCTTCCTTTTCCTTGTTTATTATAAATTATAATGTAACTAATTTATATTCCCGTACGTGTTTTTGTAGATGTTGGAGGTGAGGGTTCCCAACTTGGATTGCGAGGGATGCGCTTCCAAGGTTAGGAGAGCTCTACTCAAGCTCAAAGGTGAGCCCATTCTCCGCCAAAAATATTATTTTTACGTCAGCATTGCTCAAAGTTAGCCATTATATGTTTGAACTTTGAAAATGTTAGGAGTGGATGAGGTGGAAGTAGACATGGAGGTGCACAAAATAACGGTGAGGGGTTACGCATTGGAGGAGAAAAAAGTGCTCAAGGCCATAAAACGCGCCGGAAAGGCGGCGGAGCCATGGCCGTATCCCGGCTACTCGTATTTTTCCTCATTTTACAAATACCCTTCTCACGTTATCAACCATTACTATGAGACGTCCAGAAACATGGCGGCGCCAAGCCTTCACACCTTCTTCCACACGCCGGCGGTCTACTCGGTCGCCGTCGCCTCTGACGAGGCGGTGGCGTCCATCTTCAGCGACGACAACCCACATGCTTGCTCTATCATGTGATTCTCGCAATGCCCGTTTTCTCCCTATATTAGTTAGTGATTCGATTTTTGGATGCAGTTCGAATGATGTCTTTTAGTAGGGAGATTTTGTGGTGATAATGTTGATTTTATTTTTGTATTTTTTTGCTGCTATATTCTTTTGTTTTAGGCTGTTTTTGTACTAGGGTTTATGGTTTATTTCTTGCTGATATGATGGAGGACGAAGATCTGAATGATACTTAAATTCTCTAGTACTGCTGAATGCTGATGTTAGACATGTAATATTTAATTTAGATTGTACATGAATTTTCAAGATTTAAATTAGCAAAAGTATGTGCAATGTTTGATTTCATCAGGACCGAAGGGAATATAATTATTTTTGCAAATAGATGATGGCTGGTTTTGTGCTTTTATTTTCTCAAATAAAGGCGCTCTCCTTTCTGTGAAAAGCACTCGAGGGGTCCTTGTCTTTACCATTTTGTATGTATAATTGCATGCATCTATTACATTTATACCAATCTACATTTTTTAATAAATAATATATTTTGAGTTTCGTGTACCCTATAAATTAAGATTAAAAAAAATGCCTATCTTAAGAAAAAGATCATAAATACCAAAGAGGTGCGATACTGAAATTAAAAGAATAACTTATCTTAAAATAATTGCGATGAAGCCAATAATGATGATAATTGTGGCTGATACTGAAATATCCTGTCACGCAAGATTATAATTTGGTCAATTAATTGGATAGTTGAACATATAGTTAGTATATAGTTAACGAAAAGCCAAGCAGTTGAAACATTATTATATCGAACTGGTAGCATTTCATCGGATCGTTTGTCGGCAGCGTGAAGCATGCATTGGGCCTATAATTGGGCCATTGCTCTAATTACAACACTAAACTGCATTATACATAAAGACCATCAACCACAATTTAGCTTTTATCTTGTCACTTAATATTACAAAAAGCCCAAGCTACTTATTATTGTTGTTTCCAAATCTTAATTCTTCTCTAGCTCCATATTCCAGAGTTTCTCTGCTCTCATGGCTCAGGTTTTTTCTCCGTGCCGTATGTATATCATCAGAAATTCTCTCTCTAATAGACTAATATAGCTGAGAAAATTAAAAGAGAAGTAATTAAGATGCAATGATGATGAGAAAATCTAAATATCATATTCGTTTTGATCTTAGTTTTGTGTTGTGCAATGCCAGAAGGTGGTGCTGAGGTTGTTAACCATGACCGACGACAAGACGAAGCAGAAAGCCAGGCTGATATTTTTAGTTTCATTTAAAAAGAGAGAGATGAAAAGCAGGTTCGGATTCCATCACAGCTGATGTGAGTTCAGAAGGTGACGTTGGTGGGAGAAATGGACGCATTGCCGTTCTCAAGAGACTCAACAAAGTTGGTAAGGTGGACATAAATGTCGGCGGCGCCAGCAAAGGAAGAGAAGAAAGGCGAAAACATTCGAGCCCCACCCCAACTAATCATAATTTTTTCAAAATCTTGTTTGTAATTTCAGTTATATATGTATTCAAAGTGTGACCCTTAAACAAGTGATTCAAATATTTATTGTTCATATTAATTGATCATCATTCCAGCATCGATATTTGTTATCAAATTTGAACTGGTCCTGCTGCTGCTTTGGCTTCTCAAACAATTGGAGTAGTAATAAGATCCAAAAATCTAGTATATCTGTTGCCATCAAGCCAGCTCTTCCAAATCCACTAAAGTCTTGTATTTCCACGTTAAATTCGTGATCCATCATCATCATACTAAAATCATGGTCCCTGATATAATTGAAATATATAGTTGAAGGATAAGCGATAGCAGTAAGTGAAATTATTATATATTTGAAATATATAACAAGTAATCAGCGGAAGTAGATGATTCATCTTAAATAAAAAGTGTGGCGCCAATTTAGTACAAACGAGTAGATTCAGCGCGGGTCCTTGGACACCGGACCGGTTCGATGGGCTGCATCGCTCACTACAATATCATAAAACGCACACAATGAGTCTCTGCCATATTGAATCAAAACCGCAAATGTGAACTCACCAAATGCATTGGCCATTGAATCCTGTGCGCATTCTATCCCATTGCTCTTCCCCAGCCACGAGCTCACCGCGTTCTGCACCCTCTCCGCCACTCCCTGCCCTGTACTCTCCTCCCCTGCAGCCAACGCGTCCTCTCCTTCCCTCTTGTTCTCGTGCGCCGTGCCCAGCCGCTCAGCCACCGCTTTCGACACCGTCACCTTCCCCCTCTTCGGCTCCTCCGCCGCCTCCTTCTTCTGAAGCGCACCTGTTATTGCCTCCGATAGCGCCTTATCCTCATCCCCTGGTTTCAATTTCTCGCACAAGTATTCCTTCATCGACTGCCCGTCGTTAGTCGATTCGCCTCCATCTTCACCGCTGTATCCGAGCTTTGATACAACCATATTCTTGGCGGATATGGCCTTGTCAGCTACAGCACTAGTGGCCGATGATATTTTTCCGGCGATCGTGTCTGTAGAATCTTGACCTTTATGGTTGAATTGGGGATTTCCTTTTTCAGAAACTGGATTGCATCCTGAATTTAGCTGATGATCACTCCTGTGTTCTGATACATGAACAGTCAAAGTGCCAAATCGTGACGGGGATTCTTGGAAGCAAGAAATAAAGAAGAGATCATAAGTACCGTACCGGTTGGTGTGGCAGGAGGATTTGCAGGAGAATTATTTGGGACCCTTGGATTGCTGTTACTTTCCTTGGGGAGATTTGTGCTCCTTACCACAGTGGATTCGTGTACTACAACACAAGAAAATTATTCGTATAATTAATACCAGTTGAAAGCTGGGAAAAGACGGCTCTGAGCTATAGAATCTGCCCTTTCCTGAGGGGAGTATTAAAATTAATGCGAAATTGAAGATTTCGGGGAAGAAAAAGGGCAGGAGAAAACGAACTGGGTGCGCCATGAACTTGACGAGTTTCTTCGTCGTTGTCGTGGTGATGGTGAGTGTGGCCATGTTTCTTGATCGTGTCCTTGATTTTCTTAGCCTTATCCTTCGCCTTATCCTTAACCTTCTTCAACACTGATTTTTTCTCGTGATGCTGCTGCTCCCCTTCACCTCCTCCGTCCACCACTTCACCCACCAAATCAACATCCCAAACAAAAAACACCCTTTTTACCAATTAAAGACACAAGTAAATCCAATATACACGAACCAATGTGTGTGCGTGCGTGTGTGTGTGTGTGTGTCGATGTTTGTGACCTGAATGCGTTTCGCCGTCTTCATGGCCATGAGAAGGTCGATGTAATTGTGCTTCCATCCTCTCTCTCTCTCTCTCTCTCTGCTTTGTCCTTTCTCCTGCAGGCTGAGAAATTTGCAGAAATGACTACTTTCTTTGTTGATCTCGAAATGGGTTTGCCGAGAAATTTATATTTCCAAAATAAGGATAAGAGGACGGGGGTGCTTTTTGTAGAAAGAAACGTGGGAAATTCGAACGAAGCCAGCTTAGCACGGAGATGTATGGCGCCTCCTTAACTACACACGTAGTATTTCCATTTCCACGTCAATCCTCCAAGATTGATGATTCACTCTTCTTGCACTTTTTCATCCTTTTCTTTTTCTTTTTTCCTAAATATATAGCATAACGATATTTAATCTTTGTCATATATATATTGTAAACATTCTGATAAAATATAATATACCTTCTCGGTGAAGAATAGAAAATTGATCCCTAAATTATATGTTTATAGTAAAATTTTGCAATCAAATTATTATTTTCCATATGTAGTCGGATTTATTACGACAAGGAAACAAAAGGAATGTGTCAGAGAATATCTTAGAAACTATCTCCCAGTTAGAGAGGAAGCAGAGAGAGGGGAAGGCCGAAGGTGGCAGGCGCGGTGGAGGTAGAGAGGAGGCAGAGGGAAGCGGCAACCGCGGGCGCGATGGCGGTCGAGAGGAGGTAGAGACGTCGCACAGCCGCGCGTTGACGGTCCACACCGTCACCGTCTCCGAATCTGGAGCGACACGCGGTGGCTGTGGTAGGTTGGCAGGGTATATATATAGAGTTTTGATATTTGGAACGAAGAGTGAAACTTGAAAATAAACTAGAAATAGGGTCTAGGAGTGAGTAGGAATTTGTAAAAATTCAAGAATATTTTGGCCTGAAACTTCAAAAATTGAATAAAATAATTATTTTTAAGTTTATAGTTAACTATTAATTTTGTTTATTTTAATAAATTAATAATTTGACATATTAACATTTTATTTTTTTATTTTTTGTATCCTAATCTATGTTATTTTTTATACCCATATCCCAATATAAATATGTTAACAAATTAAACCATGATCTTTTAAATGAGTTCATAATAATGTTCTGACTATCAAATTTACATATGAAATTTACATATGATATACATATATATTTTTACAAAAATATAAAAGTATTTCTTCAACCCCAACCTCACCAAACCCAACGATGCTGGTCTTTTCCCAGATTGTGGCGAAACATTCTTGTTTTATTCCTCAACCTCTGCAACTTTCACTAAATCGAGCTTGAAGGAAATGGGCGTACATCAGGAACCGCACAATCAAAACTCCAAATTTGAAGTTCACAAGCTAAACTGCTAGAAAACAACCTTGCTTTAAGATTTGTGATTCATCCGCACTCATCAATTTACAAGCCTAATAAAAAACATAGAAATTTTATGTTGGCAAACAACTCAACTGGAAACAACCAATCCGGCGGCATTCCTTGTTTAGCCCGCCTGTAGTCGCTGAGCAGTGTGTCCCGCTTACACTTGCACCGGTTCAAGTTACAGTTGACGTTGAGCGCGTTGCGTTTCTCAACGATCCACCGCCATCTGTGGAGACGCCCATGAGCGTTGCCCGCCAGTTTTACTCGACGAACTGATCTCATTCACCAAAATTAGAGAATAGAGGCTAATGAGGTGAAGATGAAAATGATAGATGATTGTATAAGTTGAAGATGATAGATGAAACCGTAAATCCCTTTTCCCTGCATTAGAAATTTGACGGTTCAATGTGATTCTTGTGAGCAATACAATGAAATCGATAGACCATTCTCTCCTGAGACATTGTTTAACTCCTGTGAATTATACATATATATGTAGAGAATTTTTGAGTATTTTTTTTAAAATCTAATGTGCATATTATACGTAAATTTGGCTACCCGCTTAGGGGTGGGGAAGAATACCGAAATACCGGACTTATCGTACCGAAAAAATACCAAAAATACCGAAATTTTGGTATACCGTAAATTTCGGTAAGGTATGATACTGTACCGGAAGGTTACGGTACGGTAACGGTATGAATTTCAGTATACCGCGGTATACCGAAAATTCGGTATATACCGTATTTTACGGTATATACCGAAAAGTACGGTATATACCGATAAAACGGTAAACGGTATATACCGATAATACGGTATATACCGTATTCTCTTACCATACCGTATATATATATATATATATATATATATTAAATATATTTATAGTATTAATAAATATTTATAATATAAAAATTATTTATAATATTATATAATTTCGGTATGAAACAGTATTTCGGTATTACGGTATGACGTACCAAAATTCGGTATGCCGTAATTCACGGGATATCGGATTTCGGTACGGCATACCGAAATTCAGTATGCCGTAATTCACGGTATATCGGATTTCAGTACGGTATGCCGAAAATATGGTAAGGTAACGGTATTGAAAATTCTATATACCGAAATTTCGGTATACCAGAATTCGGTATACCGAAAAAATCGGTAAGGTAACGGTATGATATTTACTCATACCGGTATTTACGGTACATTATACGGTATGACAGTTTCGATACGGTATACCGTACCGACCCACCCCTGTACCCGCTAGACACAACGAGTCGAAATTCAGTGGTCAGGATATTATTATAAACCCATTTAAATATTTATAATCTGATTTGCTAATATGCTTATGTTGAAATACAGATGTAAAATATTGCATATGTTGAGATGTTAAATGGTATTTACTTTTATATATATTATATATATATATATATATATATAATAATAATAATAATTTTACATAATAATACTCCTAAAGTGAAATTTTTTTCCACTCAAATTACAAACTCTCAAAAAAATACAAAACAAAACTAAAGTGAGATTCTTTCTCCAATCATATTATAAACAACACTAATTTTTTATTATTTATGTCCAAATATTTGCGTATGTTTTTATGAGAGGGAATGAGTATTTGTTATAGATAATTAGGGGTGAATTTTAAGTTTTTAACCACAGAAATATATTAAAAAGATTCTCGAATAGTAGATGCTACTTTTATCATCATAAAAGAGTAAGGTTGAAAATTTCCATTTTAGTCCATCTGGATTCTGGAGAGTGCCTTTTGTACCTGGGCTGGGGCCATCAGGAGAGTGTTTTAAGTCTATTATTTTGCAATTCCTTATTGGAAAATTGCTGCAGCAGTTTTATGTAGTTAATTAATGAGATAAGCGGCCGCATTATTCGTTAGAGTAATTAAGTTATCTGCAACAAGTATAAGTTTAACAGGCGTCCTCATAATTAATTAAAAATATATTTATAGTGTATGTGGAATTTTTTGGTGCTTCATGTTGGCCTACTTACTTCATTAAGGGCAGTGTTAACGCTGCCCCATTTCAGCCGGAAACGGGGGCTGCCGCATTGCGGCTGGGTTGGGGAGGGAATCGCCGGACCGCAGCCGGGCGATCAGCCGCTGGAGCGGCTGAAAGCCA
>JAYDZE010234302.1:0-38932 GCA_034509125.1 Monilaria moniliformis
TCTACATAGTACAGCCCGCTTTGTTCAGTGCCACGCCCAATAATCGTCCCCGTCTGGATATCCTGTAACATACAAAACCGCGGCTGCATCAGTAAAGTGCAGTTTAATTCCTTAGTAACATGACTTATAGACAAGAGCTTATGAGACAAAGTGGGAACATATAAGCAATTGGAAATTCGTAAAGTGGAAGAGAGAATTATAGTCCCGGCTCCTGCAACAGGGACCAAATCTCCATTGGCAGTCTGCACATGTGATTTATGAGAAGCATGAAGTCTAGAAAAATCTGAGGCATCAAAGGTCATTGTGTCAGTAGCTCCACAGTCAAAAATCCATTTTGAGTCTTTATGTCGGGACCCAATCGTGGTACAAACTGTGGCAAGGTCACATAGGGGCTGAAATTGATTGGAACACACTATATGTGGGCCTGTCTGAGGTTTCTCTCCTTTTTTCGTACTAGAAACAATATTATGGGATTTTGAGGTTTCAATTTCTAATTTAAAAGACATGGAGGGGTCTTTTGGGGAGAGAGCAGAATTTCTGGGGCGAAAGTGAAATTGGGAGAAAGTTGAGGGTTTTAAGTGAAAGACCCCCAAACTTTCCCCCTTTTTACCTTGCGCAGCAATAGACGACGCAAACCTAGCCGCTGCTAAGCCTTGCCTGTCTTCTCCGTCTGGGTTCGCTCGTGAGCCCTCCCCGTGGCCGGTGCTACCCGTCACTCCGGTGGCGTCGGCAGGCCGGTCACTTCCGATGGCAGCGGCAGCTCTCGTCCCTTTCTGTGCGCGAGCTTTCTTCAATTCATCCCACCAGTCGGGATACCCGATTAGGTGGAAGCACATCTCTCGTGTGTGCCGTTTTCCTCCACAGTGGGTGCACGTGAGTTTGCTGCGGTCGTCGTCTGTCCGGCGAGTCCAATTGTTTCGACTTGTGTTGGTGTTGGGGCGATTTTTGTCCCTGGTCGACAGTCCCGTTCCGATTCCGCCCGATGATGCGTCCCTGGTATCCTGCCTTTCCGGCCGAAGGATCTCTGAATTTGCTGCTTCCCTTCTTACAAGAGCGTACGCTCGATTTGCTGAGGGCAGGGGATCTCTCTTCAAGAGTTCCTTTTTGATCGGTTCGTACCTGTCGTCGAGTGCAGTGAGGAACTGGAACAATCGCTGGGTTTGGACTATCTTGTTATATGTTTCTATATCCTCCGGATGCTTCATTGGATTGGGTTCTCGTCGATCAATCGACATCCATAATTCTTGGAACCTATTCCATAATTCTTCTAGTGTATGGCCACCTTGCTTCATCGTGTTTGCTTTCCGATGCAGGTCGAACACCTGGAGTGAATCTGACCCACTCGTGAATAAGACTGCCAGCCCGTCCCATAGCTCTCTTGCCGTTGGGTATTGCGAAACTCCATTCACCAAACTTGGATCAAGATTCTTGATGATCCACGAAAAGATTCTGTGATCGGATTGTTGCCACTGAGGGAAATTGGGATCGGTCTCGACTGGGGGGCTCGGCACTCCAGTGATGTGAGACGTCAGCCCCCGTCCCCCTATTTCCCTCTTCATCAGTACTGCCCACAGTGGGTAATTTCCACCGCTAAGCTTGAATCCAACATCAATAGGTTCAAGATTTACCGGTGGTTGTTGGAGATTAAGGCTGCTGCCTAAACTATTTCGCAGCAGATTTACTAGCTGCATAGTAAATTCATCCGGAGTATTTCCGGTGTTGTTGGTTGTCTCGCTGGATTCTGACATGGTGTGTTTGAATGTTTTGCAGGGAGAAATTATGCTTGATTTTGGACAGAAGGTATTCGAGAAAGGTATCGGGCTGTGATGAAACGTTTCTGAGCCCTTCTATTCATCCTAACCTGCTCTGATACCATATTAGAGCATGAGTTTAGAGTAATAGGAGAAAAGATTCATTGGAAGATAATTGTATATTGATCTGTATTATGTTCTCCAATTACATTCTCTTATAGAGAGACTTTTACATAATTATGGAAAGGACTAAATATGGTACTAGAATTCTATCTATAATTACGGGATTATTTCCTTGTTTGACAAATCTACCCAGGTAGCTTCGTCTTCCGATAACCCAAGATACTTGGTCAGGACCTGCTCCACTTGGCAGACCATCGCGACTAACAGTACGTCACGCCAAAGCCAATTCTGGTAAGAACGGCGGACCCATTGACAGCAGCTCGTCTGGAAAATCTGTCTCAGCGCTTGCAACTCCAATAGCTTTGTTGAGTAGAGAAATTTGAAAAATCGGATGCACTCGCGAGCCAGGTGGAAGATTTAAACGATATGCAAATGTGCCCACCTCCACCTCAGAGGGCCGAAAAAAAATATTGCGCTCGCAGGCCCAGCGAGTGGGCGCAAAGCGCGCCTCTGATTGGCCGTGGGGTGGTGGGCCAGCCCGCCCCTTTTCCCTCCTCGGAGCGTTTCGTCCCGCGAGGGCACCCACATCACGTCTCGCGGACATTCCGTCACAGGACGGGCCAAGCGGTGCCCTTAACGAATTGAATTGCAACGTGGGTGCCCTTAATAAATCGAATTGAATTGAAAATTTTCATTATCTAGCATGAGTCAATTTTTTAGCGTTGCATTGTTTCGTTGGTAGCTGAAAAATTGGCCCTGGTTCAGCTTTGAGAAAGAAAAAAAGAAAAACAATTTATGGGGTATGTTTTTTAAATGGTTCTTATCCGCATAAATTTTAATGTACACACTTTTAATGGATTAGATAGGTGTAATAATTGCCATTTTGTTAATACACAAGTTCTAAGTGTACACGATTGGTGGAAATTAAAATGCATAAAATTATACACTTACACGAAAATTGCAAGTTTGTATCAGTCTCTCACGTTTGCACTGAATTTCATCACAGGTTATAAAACACAAGTTCACTAAGCCTGGCCAACCCACCATATATTTTTAGAGTACGATTGGTAAAATAAATTTGGAATTACCATGATATGAAATTGAACTTAAAATTATAATATTCTAATTCAACCTTAAATCTTTTATTTAGCAAGTTAAAAATTAATCAAAATTTGGAATTGATTTTTAATTATATAATTTTTTTTTATTTTTTTATTTATATATATTATGTAAATCTATATTATCTATATTATTTTTCTATATATTTTGAATTGTTTGTGCAAGTGTATGTGTGTCGTATGTGTTTGTTGTGTGTTTGTGCAGTATGTGTATTGTGTGTTCGATGTTGTCGTGTGTGTTGTGTGTGTAATTTTGTGTGTCGTGTATGTTTATGTGTGTTTGTTGTGTATCGTGTGTGTGGAGTGTGTGTATTGTGTGCAGTGTGTGTGCAATATGTTTATTGTGCGTGCAATGTGTGTGTGTAGTGTGTGTATTGTTTGTGCGATGTTGTCGTGTGTGCCGTGTGTTAAGTGTGTTTATGTGTGTTTATAGTGTGTTGTGTATAGTGCGTGTATCATGTGTAGTGTGTATGTGTCTTGTTGTGTGTTTGTGTGTGTGTGTGCGCGCGCGAAATATGTAATATGTGTATTGTGTGCTATATGTGTAGTGTGTTTGTGTGTGTGTGTGTGTGTGTGCAATATGCAATATGTGTATTGTGTGTGTTGTGTGCTATATGTGTAGTGTGTTTGTAGTGTGTGTGTTTTTTAGAGATACTCAATTTTATATTTATTTAGATTTCCAAATCTTTACCTTATATATAGAATTCAAATTGTGAATTTGGAATTCAATTAAATCAAAATATTTTTATAGTACCAAACAATAAATTTGAAATTGAAAGCTTCAATTTCTAATCCAAATCCTCAATTTCATAATACCAAACGGACCCTTAACGTCTTTTTTCCAATTATGATTATGGCTTTTTTTTAACATTTCCGTAATATTGTATTAAATCATATCTTTATGTAATATATTGAGCGAAGTTCTAACTTTTTTTAGGGAGGCGAAGTTGTAATTGTAGGTAATCAGAAGATTCAGAACTGTATAGTTCGGAAACCTACTTAACCATATAATTTCCCATAACATTTTCTTAGTTGTTTGTTTAACATTAGTATATTTTATAACAATTGGAGCAAAAGGGTCCATTTATTATTAAATACATTGTAGAGAGATATATATAGAGGAATGTTCTAAAGATGCATCTCCTGAGGTTGGGCTTTAGATTGTTTCTGCCCATTATATATATCTTCTCCACAATGCAGCCACGAATTGCACTACAAAAAAGTGACATGTTGTAACTATGATTGTGAAAATCGTCACTAAAATTCTCTAGTAAAACTAAAAAATCTATCAACTCAATTTATTTATTGCTTACTATAAATCTCCAAATCAATTAAATTCTGAAATGGAGTTTAGGCCCACTGATCGTCTGAGGCTATTTTATTTATATTTATACAAACACTGAAAAATCTAAAATAACTTTAGATCGGCCTCAGTCCAAACTTTGTTCTACTAGTAGATATTTACATATTCTCCTACTCATACCGCGTATGGTACGTTATCAACTTCTTCATTATAGATTTTTTCATTTTCAATTCAAAGTATTTAATATATTATAAATATCGAATAATATGCTAGTACTCGAACTATATGTTAGAAGATATACTTTTGTAGAATTTTATTAAGTAATGCATTTATTTTATGTAATTTTCTTTCAGAATGGTAGAATTGTGACAATAAATTAGAATTGATAAAAGAAAAGGTTAAATAATTAACAAACACCATAAAATTTGAACTTCAAAGTCGAGTTCGGCTCGACAACAAACGAGTCGAACTCAAATTATCGATACCCAGTTGGCCTTAAATTCAAATACACACTAATTTTAACACTAACATACAAAAATGGCAAATCATTGGAGGACTCTCTATCCTACAAATGAATAGGACTTCATTTCTATATAAATAGTTGGAGCCACCTTTCATGTCCAACAAATACAATAGTTGGAAAAGACCTAAATAGCCGAGTAACTAAATAATATATTTGTTGGGTAAAACCTAATTCCAAAATCATGTGAGACGAGGCGGGACATCAGATATTTTTATGAATTGCATACAATTTATTATTTATTTTATTTTTTAGGATAGAAAAGAAGTGTCATCTATGGGAACATTCCAATAAAAAATGGTTTATCATAATACTTTTAAAATAATGGGCCTTTAAAATAAATGGCCTCACAGACTTGTACCATAACTTTTTAAGTTATGAGATATTGGATTGCCAATGTTTAAATAGAGAGACATAGTGGGCCCATTATATAGTGGATGTCAATATGTTATCAATCTTTTCTTTTCACTTCGACTTTAATGTTCGAAGCCCCGTTTTATAGTCTTTTCGCAATGCAAACAGGATTAATACTATGTATCTTCTTTTCTATTTAATATTTTATTTACTACTATTATTCTTGGTACATTTGGTGATGAGTTGAGGGAGGGTAGGTGTATGTGTATGATACGGGCATGATTATTCCCGAGCCCATGCAAGACGAACAACCCACATCAACGTTGATTGTCCACGAGCCCATGGATGACGAGCTGATCACACCCGCATCTATGGTCGACGAGAAGCCCACAACCGCACAGCCCATTGCGTGTCCACGCCGCAGTATCGTCCACCACATCGCTTCCAAAATTATCTTTGATTTTTTTCTGTAATAGTGTCCCGTCTAAGTTATAGAGTCGAGTACATTATAAACTCATTTATTGGTTTCTTTTTCGGTTCATTCCCGGATGGTATCAAAAGAGTCAAACCTCATAGGATTATGTATCTATATAAAGCGTCTATGTTTTCATAATTGAATTTAAGAATTGAAATACATAATTTTGTTCCCCTAAAACCCTAGCTCTCTAACTTATACGCCGCTCTGCTATCTTTTTTCAATTACATCTTGCCTTGGTTCGTCAATTAATCGTTGGCAGATAACAACTAGTGATGCCATTTCGTCTCATGGCTCCCCCTACTCCATCTTCCGTTGATCTCGACGTCAATTCGTCGCCCCTCAAATTGGAAGATCTGATTACCACCATCACCACCCTTAGCAAGGATCTGCATGCCACCAATAAGGAGGTCATGGCAACCAAAATCAAATAAGAACCCATGGGCCGCTGCCTTGCCTCTTTCATTTCACCGGACCGTTCCGCTTAGTGCAACACTACTGCGCCTGACGGCACCCTACACACCCGCTCCAACCATCACACTGGCTGGCGACCCCCACTCATCTCGAACAACAGCTCCACCCTCGTCGATAGACTCTACCGCACGGGTCCCCATGGAGGCTCCCACTTTAAAGGCAAAGATCCCACAAGTTGGGTATTTAAAATTCAGAAATGTTTTGATTACTTCTTAAAGTCGGAGTCTGATCGAATTTATCTGGTTGCAATGCTCATTGATCAATGTCGAATTGGTTTCGCTATTATCAAAATAATAATTGCCCAGCGTCGTGGGAGGAATTCTTGGTGGCGATCCGACATCGCTTTGATCTGGAGTACTATGAAAATTATGTAGGTACCATATCCAACTTGCAACAGACATCGACGATGCTCGAATATTAGATGGCTTTTGGGACTTTGCTCAAAAAAGTCTCGGGTGTTGATGAGACCACTCTCACGGCAATGTTTATTGTCGTCTTGCGGCAACCAGTGCAAAGGGAGCTCAACATGCGGAAGCCTTCCACCCTCCAATCCGCGTTTGCCTTGGCCCGGGAACTTTTGGCCTGCCACCAAGAAGCATACTCTATCTTCGGGATGGGTGGTCATCGCTCATGGAGCACCCGCGACATCCGCCTAACCATAAGCAACCCATCCCCGTCAACCACATCGATCCTACGTGTGCCTTCTTCCAACCGCCCCCCGGCTCCTTCACCACACCATCACACTTGCTTGTGGTACACATCTCTATGGCTGAAAAGTGGGACAGTAGCAGACGCGGTCTTTGCTGGAATTGCAATAAAACCTGGCCCACGGGCCATGGGTGCAAACGGGCGTTTCCTCGCCCTAATGGACGCTGATGAGGTTGAAGACATACCGGATTTAACCACACCACCAGCGGCTGAGGCGTCCCTCAACTCATCTATTATTACCACTGCGTATCCAGCATCCACGCTCTTGCCCGCAGCCCGAATCCACGTTCTATTCGCCTTATCGACATGATTAACGACATCACCGCATACGTTCCATTGGACGGAAGCAGTTCATACATCTCTATCCATCCATCTCTAGCCAAGAAGCAAAGTCTTTTATTACACCCAATTTTTTCTTTTCATGTTTACGTGGTCAACGGTGATTCTCTATGATGCTCTCTTTTTTTTTCTCGCACACCATTTGTCTTGCAGGGCCACTCCTTTTAGGTCGATGTTTGTATTATGCCTATATATGGACCAAACATCGTATTGGGCGTTCAATGGCTTCAGACTTTGGGGAAAGTGTCGCACAATTATGCAGCCATGAAAATGGAATTCATATGGAACAAGGCCACCGTGATACTACGAGACGACCACAAGAGCCCTAGTCTCGTGACTTTCAACGCCTGTTTTCCATGTCCATGGCAGACCCGTAGCTCGAATTCTACGAGCTAATCTCACTGCCCGCGGACACACCAGCCGCTATCCCTATACCGCGACCTCCCAGCCGACATTCCCACTCTAATTCGGGACGTCCTCACAACTAATGAGGTAGTCTTCACTCTTTCCACTGGCCTCCCCCTCTTCACGACTATGGGATCATTGCCTACAGTTGTTCCCGTCATCAAAACCATTCAACATCAGGCCATATCGCTATCCTTATTTTCAAAAGACGGAAATTGAGCGACAAGTGAAGGACATGCTCCAACAAGGGATCATCCGGCCAAGTCATAGTCCGTTCTCATCCCCTGTGCTGTTAATCTGCAAAAAACAACGGCACCTACCGTTTCTGCGTGGAATACCGTACACTAAATGTGGCTGACAATTCCTAATCATTTCTCCATCCTCAGTGCAGACAAACTCTGATGAATTGAGGACTGCTCATTATTTCTCAAAGTTGGACATGTGCTCGGCTATCACTAGATCCTTATACACGTCGAGGATACTTTTGAGATGGCTTTTCAAACTCACGAATGTCACTACAAGTTCCTCGTTATGCCTTTTGGTTTGACCAACGCATCGTCAACTTAGCGACAATGAACAACATTTTCCAAATATTCATATGTCGCTTCGTCTCGTCTTCTTCGACGACATTTTGGTTTATAGTGCTACTTTGAAGTCCCACGCCGACCACCTACGGGTAATCTTACAGATCCTTACCACCAATTGTTCTTTGTGAAATTGTCTAAGTACTCTTTTTGCATGGTCATTATTGAATATCTCGGGCACCTCATCTCAGCCAGCGAATTACGTATCGATCCAGCCAAGCTCGAAGCAATGGCCGCCAGGCCAATGCCCACCACAGTTCGCCAATTGCGGGGTTTTCTGGGCCTCATCGGTTACTACCGCCGCTTTATTGCTGGATATGCTGTCATTGATGCCCATCTCACGAATCTCTTTAAAAATGAAAGTTTTGGGTGGACCCATGCCGCCGATACTAGCTTTGCCCAATTGAAGCAAGCCATGACCTCAGCCCCCGTCTTACGCCTCCTAGATTTTTCTCTACCATTTTATCTAGAGACGGATGCATACAATACCGAAATTGGTGTTGTCCTTCTCCAGAATGGACATCCCCTAGCCTTCTTCAGCAAGAAATTGGGGCCCCATCAACGTGTTGCTCCCACTTACCACAAGAAGTTATATGCGACCGTTGAAGCTGTTCAAAAAAGGCGACAGTACCTCCTTAGCCGGGAATTCGTAATCTGCAGTGACCAATAGAACCTCAAAGAACTTCTCTCACAAGTTATCTAAACACCAGATCAGCAGTTTTATATTAAAAAGCTTATGGGGCTCAAGTTTCCCATTGAATACAAAACCGACATATCTAACCGCACCGCCGACGCCCTCTCCCGATGAGATTCTGATGAGGACCTGGTCTCTGCCACTTTGATTAACACCTTTGCCAGACACATCCCCTATCGTTGGATGTTATTTCTGCCGAGAATGATATACGTGCAACCTTGCGTGCCCTCTATGAAGCCGTTCACGCCGGCTCGGCCCCCACCCACGTCTGGGCCCACGACGGGTTTCTCTACTATAAAAGGCACATATATGTCAGTCCTCATTCTGTAGTCCGCGAGAAACACCTCTAGGAGTACCACTTCTCGCCACTCGTCAGCCATCCATGTGTGGATCACATATTTTCTTGCCTCGCCGATGTGTTTTATTGGTTGGGCATGCGCTGCGAGGTCCGCTCCTTCATCCCAGCTTGCTTAATATGTCAGACGACGAAGAATTCCACCCAGAAATCGGTCGGGCTACTTCAACCGTTGTCTATTCCAAAACACATATTCGATTCTGCTTCAATGGATTTCATTACCGAATTACCTTCCTCCCGTGGCTACTCCACCGTGCTTGTCGTCATCGACTGGTTATCAAAATATGCTCATTTTGGTGCTTTGGCAGCTGGTTTTGATGCATCTCGGGTCGCCCGACTTTTTGTCGACATTGTGGTCAAGCACCACGGTTTTCCCACGATGTTAATTTCCGATATGCCATTTTTATGAGCCACTTCTGGAAAGAACTGCTCAAGTTGAGCCGCACATCGTTGAAATTTAGCACTGCCTACCACCCTCAGATGGATGGCCAAACCAAGGTGATGAATCGTGGCCTTGAGCAATATCTGCGAGCATTCACATCCGAACAACCCTCACATTGGGCATCATTTCTTCCGTGGGCCGAGTTGGCGCTGAATTCTAGTACCATGAAAGCCTCAAAAGGTCTCCCACCGACACCACCTCTCACAGATACAACAACGGATGCGCACCCAGGCCAACAAACACCTTCGCGACCTTACTTTTTCAGTGGGTGACTTGGTCTTACTCAAGCTCTACCCCTATCGTCAACACTCTATGGCTCGACCTCTTTCCGCTAAATTGGCACATTGTTTCTACGGCCCTTTCAAAGTTCTGGAGCGCATTGGAGCGGTTGCTTGTCGCCTTCAATTACCGCCCGCGTGTCGCATACACAACATATTTCATGTCTCACTGCACCTGCCATTTATTCACCAAGGTCAATCGCCCCCTATAGCCACTCTACCACATTGTTTCTTCAAGGGTCGCCCAATGTCTTTTCCCCTCGTGGCGTTCCGTACGCGCACCGTGTTGGTCGACGGCAAACCCCAGGAACAATGGCTGATCCACTGGTCCGACAGTTTACGTCTCGATGCTTCGTGGGAGCCCGTGGCCGAACTCACTCTGCGCTTCCCTAACCTTCGCCTTGAGGACAAGGCCGTGTCCAACGAGGGGGAGTTGATACAGACCTGATTATTCCCGAGCCCATGCAAGACGAATAGCCCACATCAACATCGATTGTCCACGAGCCCATGAGCAGGGAGCTGATCACACCCGCATCTATGATCGACGAGCAGCCCACAACCCCGCAGCCCATTGCGCGTCCACGCCGCACTACCGTTCCACCACCTTGCTTCCAAAATTATCTTTGATTCTTTTTCTGTAATAGAATCCCGTCTAAGTCATAGGGTCGAATAAATGATAAACTCATTTCCAGATTTCTTTGTCGGTTCTTTCCCAGATAGTATTAAAAGAGTTGAACCGCATAAGACTAGGTATCTATATAATTAGTCTTTGTTTTCGTTATTAATTTTAAGGAATGAAATACATAATTTTATTCCCCTAACATCCTTGCTCTCTAACTTATACGCCACTCTGCTCTCTTCTTCCCATTATATTTAGCATTGATCGTCAATTACTCGTTGGCGGATAACAGTGTATCTGTCTAGATATACACATAATAGGCCAAAAAGTAAGATCATTTAATTTTTTTAAATAATGCAGATTTGCATCAGTTGCTAATGTAGCTCACGTGTATTCTGTATAAATAACAAATTTTATTTTACTATTTATAAATAATTATTTGTACATGCCTGCTTTTACAATATTAACAAAGTATATTATTATTTAGCCATTTTATTTTTATTCATGGTTCAACATGCAATTTTGTATAAGTGTCAATATTCTTAATTACCTCAGCCAATCTTTATGAGAAGTTTTCACGATGGTTCACGATGTTTCACGATGTTGTAGGAGATAGATCTTTTATATATATTTCATTTTCATTCATGTAGATAATCAAAAGTGATATATATAGGCTTTTTTTATGAGTTATTCAATGATAAATTACGAACAACAATTTTCCATAATACGAGCAGATTCATTAGGGCTTCAAAATTTTGGCACCTAGAGTTAATTGTATCTTCTTAACAAAGTCAAGGATTATATCTCAGTGATGCTCCTCCTCTTTGTGTGAAATGAAAGATCTCAAACAAACAGAAAAGGAAATCATGTGCTTGATCATATCATTGATTGAGGTAAGAAAAATTGTTCAAGAGTTAATATTTACTAACAATCAGCAAAAAGTAAATATATATGTATTTTATCATCCTGTTTTGTGATTCTCTTTAATTTTAACAACTTGCGATGAATAGCGCATCATTACAAACATCTGGTTTTGCAACTTTGTTAAAAGTAATAAACTGATTAAGTTGGTAACAGTCTCAAGAAAGCATGGTAATTGTGTCAGCATTTGTCCTCCATTAACGAAATCTTATAAACAAATCATTTAATCTCAATGCTCAAGGCTAACAAGACAAGTGATCACATACTCCAGGCACTACGTGCAATCAAAACTTTTCTTTTTCTTTTAATTTCAGTAGAGTCTTGGGTTCTTCAATTATCAAATGATTTTGCATGAATCCTTCCATTTTTTATATATTTATTTCCATGGAAATCAAGGAAAGAATAGAAGGCATTGTTCTCGAAATCTCGAGCAGGCTGTGTGTGCTACTGCATGAATGGAGTCTTGTTGCAGTCATGCCTGATGCCTCTGCCTAAATTGAATTTTTATATGCTGCGAAAGCAAATAAATGTCTACACTAATTTATTTATTTTTATTTTTTAATTTTCTTAGGCATAATCATCGAAGCCCTAACTAATATGAGTAACCACTTATTATAAGTTTGCGCCTGGTTTCATCCAATTTTATGTTAGTTAGATGTTGATTATTTTTAAATTTTATTAATTCAAATAAGTTATGTTACAATTGATTTTCCAATTTTATTTTGAAAACTATTTTAATTTAATTGGTGGAGAAAACATCGATCGTTTTAATATTTGATTTAAAGATTTCAAAAATTAGTAACCTATTTGAGACAGTGAGACTTATTTTATCTATGCCATTTTTAACCATCTGCCCTAAAGATAACATATAGTACATTTTAATTTTACTATATATATTTATTATTCACCATTCATGATTACATGTAAATATATTTTAGGAGAAGCAATAAAGTAAAGTAAAAGGTACAAATAATTGTTTGTGTATGAGTTGTCCTTTTGTACAATTTGATAGAAATGGGAGAAAGCGAAATGGTAGTTTATTTGGATGGATTAGAGATTCCAGTTATAATCATCATTGATGGCATGCATTATCCTAGGTTTGATTAATTAGCGTTGTAAACTGAGTACTTAGTCCCTGTCATTAGTTCTATAATATAGTGTCATCCTTGAATGGTGATCACGCTTAACTACCGCGTATTAGTCAGATAAGATAAAAGAACAAAGCAAGCAGCATGACTTATCTGTCCTTTCTCTCTCTCCCTCATCCTTTGTTTTTTTCTATTCTTACTTTTGAGAATAAGGATTAGTACTTTGTCTTGGCCAAAATAGCGACACAATAATATAATATTACACTAAAATCGAATCCAACCCATTAAGAATTTATTCGACTCAAGTACAGATATACTCATCATACGATTCGTATAAATGATATGACACAATTAAAACCTGATAAATTTAATTTCCAAGTGTGAGTGTACTGAGGGAACTCAAAGTTCGAATCTCAAAATTAAAATTGTAATTAGGAACAAATGTAATAACAATAATCTTAAATTTTTTATTTATTATACAAAAATGATACTGATCCATGCATGAGATAGATTACCATGTCAGATACAATAAGAATATGAACACCACAATAAGATTGGACAATGATCCATTAATTTTATGCATTATTATTGAATCGAAAATTGACATGCTCTACTCGTAATCTCTTATTCACTATCTTTTTTTAAGAAGTTACATGTTCAATTTATCACATGGTTAAAATCTATTAAAACTCATTTTCACAAACAAACCAAACTTATTATGTTCGAAGGTAAACAAAAGAGAACATTTAACTATTAAATTAATCCAATGAAATCATTAGATTAGGCTAGACTTCACAAAAATAAATCCGGGGTACGTAAGCGGAATAAGGTGCGCCTTTTTATCTGCAATAACTCAAACTATCCACTTATCTCAATAAATATCTTATACTATCAATAATATTTCAATGATACATATATTTAAAGTTTTTTATTATAAATTAACTTACGTCTATTTTTTCGACTAATAAAACCAATAATTTATATTGATTGGACATAGATGACTGAGGTGGCACGTAGATTCCACATCATCATTGTTTGCACAATGAACAGTGATTGATGGTTTCGTTAGTAGAGTAAGTATTTAATATAATTTAAGTCATTTAAGTCAGTTTGAAGTAGTGAGAAGCGTACAAACATTTGATTATAGTGTCACACTGGAAGAAAACCCTGATTCATAATGAAATTAAATTTAGAGGAGAGGAGAATTGGGAGTTGAATGTATGTGTCGGGAATGTGGAGTATTATAATATGGTGGGGCACATATTTTGAGGAGAGATTAAAAGTTTGGCCAATGGTACTGCGTTAAGTGGGCCCCCACGCCACCTTCCTGCACCGGCAACGCGTGCTTCCATGTCCCAATTCGTACATCATCATTCATCAATTCATCAAAATATCAACAAAAATCTAAAACGACTCTTATTTTATATCATTTAAATGACTCATTAATTTTACCAAATTTCAAATATTTCAAAGTTGTGCTACTATTAATTATGTATATAATCTATATTATTTTTCATAATCTCCTCACTTTTATATGTTAAGTACCTAGATCCTACACATAATGAACGGCAAAATTGCAATTACATTTTTAAAAAACCATATGTAAATAAAGTTTTTTGGAATATATCTAACAAAATCTGAATAACACGTACGAATATTATAAATTATAAACTAAAAATTACTTGTTGCAGGAAGATCATCTTGCTCTTTTTTTTTTTGTTGCAACAAATGTAATTAGATTCTTATATAAGACAAACAATATGTGCCGCAGATATTAAATAGTTGCTCACGTAAAACACAATAACTCAAATCTGAACTATATTTGGTGTACCATATTCTGCATTATTAATTTATTTGCTAAAGAAAAATGGTAAAAAAATATAAGAAAAAATAAAAGTGAAGAAAAGAAAAGATAGCACCGTGTGTGACAGGTTAATCATAACGCAGAGAAAGACAAGAGAATGAGATCATCCGACAAATGGATGTGACTTCCCTCTTTATTTAGATAAGCACGAACACGAACACACATAATATTGATTTTCTCTCTTTTGTTTTTGCACCCACCACTACTCTATATAATGTTAATTAATGCTGAGATGAACCTCCTCTCCATGTTGGTGCCCTATCGATCTTTTCCAAATATAGTATAGTTATTTATTGCAGGCAATATATAATAACTCCACAAAATCCAAACAACTCATTCATAATAGACGAGCTAAAGACTCCATTCGTCTGTCATTTATAATTACTATATTATATTTGTGTGTTTTATCGTTTTATATAATAGTTTCAAGATTAATCATCTATTACGTATTGATTAGTGATATCAATTGACATTAGATTGAGCATCTCAGAATTAATTAGTTCAAATAGTGATGTAATAGTTGTTGTTGCAGACTCACCAATCACCTACACTTATCTCTGAAATATCTGCTCAATGTAGCAGAATACATTACTCATTTTTTCTTTGTTTGAGAAAGAGAAGAAAACAGAAAACAAAGAGAGAAGTTGAATGCAGAGAGTTTGATCGAATGAAACTTGGATATATTCATCTATGCTCACCACTCAACCTTAAATACAGAAAAAAATGTAAACTATCCACTAACAAAGGCTTCACTTGGCCACTAACACACTAACTAAGTCATTAACAACGTTTCCCAAAATTATAGGAACTAACTTGATAATGAAAAACTGAAAAATAGAAGAACAAGTGAAAGACTTGATTCTAGTATTTGAACGACTCTAACTTAAAAAGAGAAAAAGAAGGAAACATTTGCTTACTAAGGTCTAATACGCCTGACTACATTTAAGCTAACGAACATATTTTTCACTCAATGAGGAGATTTATTGTTCTTCATGTAGTTTTTACATACTGCAATTGTTGCTTTCAGGATATATGTTGTTTGCTTGATCCACATCAGTGAGCTGGACTCTATCTTCTACAGTTGCTTCTACTTATTGAGGTTGACCAGTACATCCTTAGTTTGTTGACTCAACAATTCTTTATGCCTTGTCAAGTCCGCATGGATTTAGTTTTAACCTTAGTAGGTTGGACTATTCACTTGTGATGATGTATTGTAGAACGCAATAAGTTAGACGTTGATACGCAATGGCATAGTCTTCAGGCTAACTTCGGCTTCTCAGTGTCGCTCATCCAGTTCTCACTCTTTTTCCTTCTTGAAATGGACATCTTTGAATACTCCATTAGTCTAATATCTCTTTAAACAATTGAGCATCTCAGTTAACTTATCTATACAAGACTGACCAGACCATTTTACATCATGTTTTCCCAGTTAAAATCGAACATAATGGTGTTGAAATGTGCACTTCATGTGCCAAATGGTGCAAGAAAAGGTCTAGTGGTGGGCAAAATGCAACTGTGAAGAAGTTATGTGAAATTGAAGGAAGAAGAAAGAGAAACACAGAGAAGCTTTCCAATCTATAAAGTTCACATGCGAGAATAACAAGCTGAAGGATAGCTAGATGTCGTAAGCAGAAGCGAGGATCCACTCCAGGGCGCGCTATAGAGGATCAGAGTTTGCACCAACCCTAGTAGACATAGTATAAATACAGACACAAAGACAAGGAGAAGGGAGTCAGTTTTTTCATACACACGCACTCCATACTTGGAAGAAGTTCAAGAACTTCACCCGAGAAGTCTCCAGCCATGACCAGAATGCTCGCATCCACATGATCTTGCATTTTCTTATCTTCATAGTTATTTTCATGCTAGCTTAGAAGTTAGAGATAGATTGGGAGAAGGAAAACATTTTAGTCAGGACTTGTTTATTTTTAAGCTTTGGAATTGGCCGATGGAAAAAAACTTTGATGTGTTGTTGTGATTTATTTTGAAGAATTTCTGTTGCTTTTGTTAGATATTTCATATTTAAGTGTCGACTATTATTTATTGGTTTAGTTGTTTGTATTTAACTTCGATCAAATGGTTAGAGTTGTAGTGTAGTGAAGTAGAGTAGTTATCTTTTATTTTTGCAAAAGCTTGCTTGTATTCGTCGTTGATTATAATAGTTTTTAGGGAAACACTTCAAATCGTTTCTTTTAAAATCTTGTTTTTGATAAATTAAAATGTCTAGCTGTCGAGTAAAAGCTTATTTCTACATTCCTTAGTAATTTCCATCAAAGTCCTTTGATTTTTCATTGTTATTGGAGTTCTACAACGTTGATTACTCTTCTAATTAACATTTTGAGATCTAACCAAAACACCTTATATGTCCCAAGAAAATAGCTTGTTTGCATATCAGTCTAACATACTAGGATCTACAATCCTCTGGATTAGTATTCTTAAAATGTGGGAATTGATGGAATAAATTTGAATTCTCTACGATGATTATCCGAGATAAACTTGAATACAGAAGCGTAACTGAATCCATGAATACTTTTGATTGAATTCGTTATAGCCTTCCAAACGATCAGATTTACCCTTATGAAATCTTCTGCAGAGAGAATACAGAATATGGAGTGTAATCTGTCGTTTGGGGACCATAACCCAAATATAACAATAAGTTCCTTTATTTTCAATTTGGTCCATCAACAAATTGAAAATCACTTTATGATATCTACACTTTAATACCCATGATTTATTTAATACTCCTTAGGCCCATAACTTTAATCCTTAATTGATCATTTTAATTAGGCCTCTTTAATAATAGCCATACACATTTAATTTGACATGTGTTTGCCCATATTAATTTTTCTAACAGAATCTTCATCAATGCACCTTAATATTATAAATAAATCAGTTTCTGAAAAGTGAAGAAGAAACTCTCCAATTAAATTAAGATAGTGGAAATAGGAGTTGGAGTTCTCTCAACCACTTTAAAAATGGTGTTTTCTGTATTGCTTTCTTTAATTATCACATTGACCATCAATTGCATAGATTAGAAGAATCTATATAATTATTTCATCAGATTTAGGTTAACCAACCTCTAACTATATTAATTGAATGCACAAGCTTGGCTAACGACTTTGCTAATAAATTAAAAGTATTTT
This sequence comes from Monilaria moniliformis, assembly GCA_034509125.1. Lineage (NCBI taxonomy): Eukaryota > Viridiplantae > Streptophyta > Magnoliopsida > Caryophyllales > Aizoaceae > Monilaria > Monilaria moniliformis. The sequence continues at coordinate 17,559 of JAYDZE010234302.1, forward strand.
TCGTAGCTTAGTCTAGTGTCCAACTGATAAATTTGAAAGCTGTGAGTATGTGTGTTATAGGCTGGTTTTAGGTTTCTATGTGTATTATCTAAATCAAGTTAAAACACTACAAGCAGTTATGGAGCTTACTTGAATCTGAAATTAGAAGTCAAGATCGTCCATCAACGAAGGCTGACTTCCATGACCGAGTCTAGTTTGTTGAAACTATTTCCATCAAACTCGTACCTTTTCTGCATCCTATAGCATGTCTAGAACTAACATGAATGTGATGCCTGTTGTGGAGAACTACTACTAGAGGTGGATCAGTACGATAAGTAACCATACCATGTATAGTATCATAAACTTTGGTAAGAAAATCTCATATTGATACCATACTGAACCTTTCGTATATTGTGGATCGGTATCACCAAAACTTCAGTATGGAGTATATCATATATCGATATCATACCATATTTTGATATGCCATACTACTATTTGGTGTGTTGTAATTCTTAGGAATTCTTGTCATCATCTAATGATACGCTGCGGAAAAAGATAAGAATACGATCAAGATTCATAACTGAAATCATGTGTTGAGCAACTAATAACGCAATAGTTAGAACACTTACTTGTTGTACCATCTCTATCGATAATTGATTGGATTCTACAGAGGAATTCACCAGTAAGGTATTCACGTGTATGCCGATCCGATTTAGGAACAATTCATGGTACAAGTCTTTAATCAGAGAAACTTAGGAAATCTCTTTTGAAGTGTGCGTATTTTATCTAACAAAAGATTTCAGTTTTCTCACACCCTCATGTTCTGAAACCCTTTTTTGCGATCTACTATAATATTAACACTGCTTCATAGGCCTCGACCCATAGGCTTGTATTATTTTGGATGCATTAATTAATTAATGGTCCAACCTTAACTTATTAAAGCCTAATATCATAATATAGTACACTTATCTTTCAATCTCCCACTTGGACTTGTATTAGATATAGGGGTGGGAAAATATACCGAAATACCTATATACCGCACTTATCGTACCATAAGATATCGAACATATCGAAATTTCAGTATACCATAATTTTCCATACGGTATGATAACATACCATTCGGTTTCGATATAGAAACAATATGCATTTCTGTACATCTCGGTATACCGCGATATACCAAAAATTCGGTAATACCGTACATTTTCAGTATATACCATATTTTTTTGGTATATACCGTATTATCAGTATGTATTGATATCGCGATATACCGATAGTTCTGTATATACAATACATATACGGTAGATAACGAAAATATACAGTATACCAGACTTCAGTACAGTACCAAAAGCACAGTACGATATTGATATTGCAAATTTTCCATACCGAAAAATACGGTACGGTAACGGTATGGTAATTACTCATACCGATATTTTTGGTACGGTATATAGTATGACAGTTTCGGTACGATATGATTAGATATAATACGAAGCTCCAACTTTATACCCTTTAGCGGATCAACAATACATATAAAGTGTGACCCTCTAAGCTCCTATTATCGATGAAAATCTAATCAAAGTCTGCACAAAATTCCTAGACTACGCTGTACAATGAACTCAATATATGAATGAGGCATACGAGAATCGATAAATAAGCATTTATACGAGTTTATGTAATGTGCCTTCATTCACGAAGTACTCGATTGGGCTTTAGATTCACCATGTGTCTATCCAAATAGCTCAATCATTTTATCTCATCTTTATTATATGTCCTATTCTCTCAATATTTTGAATCGATGAATGAATCATATTCTTGGCTCAAATACCACTTTCATTTGTCTTATGATGTTCCTAACACAAGTCCGTGTCTTAGCCCTCATTTGGAAGACAAGCGTTGTATAAGGTCTAAGCACAACAGTCAACAAAGAAAATGAGTATTGACCTCATGTCCAAAGACTATCACATATAGTCCACATACTAATAAATTGTAGATACTAAACAAATGGTTTAATAGAAGGGTATATACTAATACACTCCAAAATATTGATGTGTCCATCATTAACATCAAATATCTCGTAGTTGTGAGAATCTCTATATTGTCTAAGAATGTAATGAAGACCACATGCTAACCTTATGACATATAACCAAAATCTCATTGGTTAGGGCTATTTTAGAATTACACTATATCATTATTGTCTCACGTCACTAATGACAATTGTAATTCAAGGGAACGGGCATAACAATAATGACAAACAATCAAAATAATCATTCCAACAAATGCACAAAACCCATAAAAAGTTAAATTTCCATAGAATCTGATCAAGTAAGGATGTCTCAGTAAAAATTATTTCTAAAGCATACAAACTTTAAACTCCCACTAATTCACATCAACCAACATGTTTACCAACTAAACACTCAAAGTGCTTGTTATACTTTCCTATGCATAAATACTCGGTGAAAGGATTAGTCAAGTTATCATCAGTGGGTACCCTTTCTAATTTCACATTAGCATTTTCTACTAATTTCTATCTGTAGCTCTTTGTTTGGTTGTTGAACTGGCAGTTGTACTTTGTTTGGAACCATTCCTACTTATTTGCACCATGATTGAGTACAAAAAAATCCAGACTTACTTACATCAGTATACTCAGTACCTAATTACTCTAGCTGTCCACCGTAGACTGAATTATTCTATAGCCCCTCTAAGATACCTAAGAATAGTCTTGATAGTTTTCTATTATTCCCCATCAAGATTTTGCTAAAATCTGTCTGTCATGCTAAGCGCATAAGTCATATTTGGTCTAGTACGTATCATTCCATACATAATAGATCCTATATTTGAAGCGTATGAGATCATTTTCATGTACTTCATTTCGTCGTCATTGAAGGACAACTTTTCTTAGACAACACAATGTCATATCCTATAGGAGGAAATCCTTTCTTGGAATTCTACAATGAGAAACGGCTTAGGAAGTTGTCTATATAAATGGACTTTGATAATCCCAATATCCTATTAATTAGGTCTATCTCAATAGATCTTTATACGAAGGACGTAGGAAGCATCGCTCACATCCTTCATCATGAAGGAATTGGATAACCAACCTCTTACGGATTGCATCATGGAACAATCACTACCCAGAAAAAAAATGTAGTCAACATATAAATAAGGTAAATGACATTTCCATTCACACCTACTGATAAATGCATGGATTATCTTTGCTTCTAACCAAATCAAACGATTTGAAAGGTTGCGTTCGACCTTTCTATTGATACAAAACCTTCAGGCTGCATCAGATATACACCACCTTTGAGTTCTCCGTTAAGAAACACAGTTTTCACATCCATTTGCCAAATGTCAAAGTCATAGTATGCAGCTATTGCAAGTAATATATAATAATGAACTTGTTCTTAGAGACCGGCCAAAAGTTTTCATCATAGTCAATGTCACCGCACTAACCATTTCACACTAACCTAGTCTTGTAGGTTTGTACTTTGCCATCTGCATTTCTCTTCTTTTGAAGTTCCATTTACAGCTTATGGGGTAAACTCACTCGGCAAGTCAACTAGTTACCAAACTTGATTAAAGTACATCGAGTCCATTCCAGATATTAAGGCAGACCACTTTTCTCGGCTGGTAAGTGACACCGTTTTGGTATAGGTCTTAGGTTCATCGCCATCTGAATCATCAACTTCACCATCTAGGTTCTCAACTAATATATTCATTATTTCACATGCACAACTATTCATCTGAGGCCTATTGAGTTGGATTTGGACTGGTTCAAGTTGTACATTCTGAACATAAGGAGGGTCTGTTTTAACTATTTCAACATTTAGGTGGAGGTGATGTAAGTATTGTATCATCTTGTGTTTGATGTTTCTTATTACCTTGAGGTAACTCTCTGTAAGTCACTCTAAGGGTCCCTCTACATGATGTGACCATGTGTCTTGGAGATGTAAACATCTTCGAGAGACGTCGTATTCGTAGAGATTATTACCTTATGATCTCCAGAATGATAGAATTCATATCTTATATTTTTCTTAAGATATCCTAAAAAATAGTATTTCTCACCTTTTGTTTCTAACTTATCAATCATCATTTTCTTAACAAAAGAATGATAACCCCAGGTCCTCATGTGGTTAAAACTTGCATTTTGCCACACCACAACTCTTATAGTGTTTTCTCAATTGATTTAAATGGAACCCATAAATTATATAAACAGAGTTTTCTAAAGCATATCACCAAAGGAATAAATGAAGACTGTCGAAACTCATCATAGAACGAACTACATCTGATAATTTTTTATTTCTACTCCTAGTACACCATAATCATCTCGGATACTCCATTTGTTTATGGTGTAGTGGGAGGAGTCTAGTCTGATAGCTTCCATTTGATTTCAATTAACTAAGAAATTCTCGTCTCAAGTATTTCTCTCATCGATATGACAAAAAAGATTTGATATTTTTCCAATATTGTTTCTCGACTTCTAACTTAAACTCCTTAAATTTATCGAAGGTCTTAGATTTTTGCTTCATTAGAAACACGTATCCATACCTCAAAAAATTCTCATTAAAAGTGATGAAGTATGAATATCCAGAAGTTTGAAATCAACTCTAGCACGTCAATGACACATAACCCTTTCCTAAAAAATTGGATTACCTGTCATCTTTACTTTGAGACAAGATTCACAAGCACCATATGATTTGAAATTAATTGATGTGAGATAGTCTAACTCTTTCAATCTTGCTATTCTTATATCATTAATATGACCAAGTCTGCAATGTTAAAGATAAGTAGTATTATCCGTATTACATAGCTTATACTTTTTATTTTGCACATTGAGAATTTGTTGTTCACATCCAAGTATATCTAACACTCAAGATTGTGATTTGTTTATACACATATTTATCTCAATGACAAACATACTCGAGCTCTCACTCAATGTACCTTGTGCTTGAATTTTGTTGGGGTTTAAAACATTCTATTGAAGGACTTTTCTTCTCGGGATCTACTAGGTTAATATAAGAAACTTCTTTTACCGATTTAATCATCCTACTTATGCTAGATGGCAAATAAGGAATGTATTTCAAAGAATTTAAATCCTGAAGCATGCTTCTAGTTGGTTTTTGAGAATTACCTTATTGAATCTCCAAAGATTCGACGATGGCTCGCTCCTTCTCCACGTGTAGTGAATGGTTTCAACCTTAGATTTTTTAATCCGTTCCCGACTCCTAGGTATGAATATTGTGGTGGAACAATACCTATCAAACCTATAGGACTTGAAATAGAAAGAAGAAAACTAGGAAAAACCATAGTGGTTTTCAAAAATAGTGATGGTGTGTGCTTGGTGGTTTTCAAAAATCACTAGCTAGGGTTAGGTTAAAGTGTATTTTCTATTCTTTCCTTTCCCCTATATATAGAGTTGTAATGGGCTAGATTAGGGATCCAAGGAAATTTGGACTGGGCCTCCTTGTTGGGCTTTCTTTACCTGTTCAAATCCAAATTACAGAAAATCTGGGCTTCTTTTTCAATTGATTTATTTCCCATATTTAAGAGCATCAGCAGCGGCAGCCGAGCCTTACCATTTCCTTTACACTTTTCATGGGCCCCGCAGTAACTTTTTACTTAAAATTTTACTCCCTGCAACAGCGGTCGAGCCTTAACTTTCCCTTACACCATCCATCTCTTATTTTTTAAATTATTTCATAAATTCATATCATTTTCAATATCAAAATTTAAATTTGGTTTTCATTTCACAAAATTAATAATATTACAGAAATTGGAAATTAAATTTGTGAAATTCGAAAAATACGTTAATTAAAATCCTAATTTTATATTACGGAAAACATAAAAAATACATAATTAAATCCCTAAATTACATTATTAATAGCAGTAAAATTACATGATTTGATCCTCCGACATTTTAGACGTGTCAAAGGAGTTGGCTTTGAAGAACAACTTGAGTAGGGCGGCTTGGGTGGTGTCATTTATTGAGGATCGGATCTTGCCGATCTCCTATGTCGCTGTCGTGGTCGTTGAGGATGTAGCCTTGCCCTTTCCCTTCCGTTTCAGATAAGTTGATGGCGTCGAGATGTGGGGATGACGAGCCGAGACAAGGAGAGTCGTAAGCCGGTTGGATGCGTTAAAAGTATTTGGGTCAAAAGCGGTTGATTGATCGATCCCTTGCGACAACAAGTGTTCGATAAGTGCTTGATGGTTGGGGATAGACATTATAATGAAGAACAAAGAGATGAGTTTTGTATGGAAAAATGATGAAGATGATGTATGTATTTATGGAATAAAAAAAGTAAAAAAAAAATTAATGTAAAAAAAAAAAAATTTAACCATTGCCAACTGCTACTTAAAAAAAATTTAAATGGCTATTTTTTTTTAAAAAAAAATTCGCGTCAAAGTTGACGTGCAGTCGCACGCCTGGCGCGTGTCATGCACGTATGATGCGATTGGACGCTGCCTGCGCGTGCACGACACAGGCGTGTGGAGGCGGGGCATGGGCGACGAGCCATTACAAGGGCTCGAGCCGCCGGCTCGAAGCTCTACAACGGCGGGCAGCTCATTTGCGAGCCGCCGTTGCTCATGCTCTAAGATTCGAATATCTATTAAATAATTTAAACCTACCGGTAATTTTAGTTAATTAATATCTTTTGCCAAGAGTGCTCTAGTTCAAAATTCTTTATTTATTATACTTTGGAATAAATTTCAAGCCGGCCGGGCTTCTGTGTAATAAAACCCTTTATTGAACTCCTCTTGGGATATTATCAACTCGAACATGATTTAGTACAATAACAATCCTAGCACCTCTGAGTCATTAATTATCACTACCCAAGATGTCAGGATTCTTGAGCTACGAAAAGCCCGAACATTTTGATAAATTAAAGCAGTGCATAATCAATAACGTATGCTCAATGTTATATACAAAGATTAAGAAATAAATATCATTGAGACCTCGTCTTTCAATAATCAGCAAGTAAGACTTATCTCCCGTGAATTCTTTCAGTGTTATACCACACCAATGTCTTTTGTTTACCAAGGTTAGTAAACATTTTGGACTGACACTACAACCTTTCGCAATAGATTCTCTAAGTCTATCTAGGTTATGAAACTTAATTTTTCTTTTGCAAGAAACTGACTGAGGAACCTTCAGTGATAACCTAATCACCACTCAGTCTATAATGCAAAAGACTTAGACTTATTTGCTTAATCATAATGAATTATATAATATGAAAAGAAAATCAATGTGACAAAACAATAATCTTCTCATAAATTAGGAAATAAGGTTTTATAAGTACAAAGCAGCTCAATGCTTGGTTTTCAGTATATACCCTAACAATCTCCCACTTATACTAAAAAACAAGCTTTCAAGTACACATGCACTGCCTAATCTCCGACTTATACTGAAAGCAGGTCTAGGTGATCGATACATCTAACTTCCATCACTTCCACATGATGAGTAAACGTCATGTCGGGTAGGCTTTTAGTGATAGGATTTGCCAGGTTGTCCTCGGATTCAATCTTGGTCACCTCAAGGAGACTCATTTTGGGGATAACACTGATTGGTGTGTCCAAGACATACTCAACCTTATCAAGCCTAAGCACAAAGGGTAAACGACATAGTCAATCCGTGAAGTTTGGCTCTGTCAAATTGTATGTTTTCATCAAACATTTATAAGTCAAATTCAACATTTCTAGCTGAACATAAAATAACGAAAAACAAATTAGAATGAGTAAGCAAAGATCACATTCATATCACTAATCAACTAATGATTTATTATTATTGATTAGCCTACGAGTTTTAGCATATTTTATGTCCTCAAACACAAAATACAGATTTATATTAAATATGAATCTCCATGGTCTAAGATCCAACTCTATCAAAAAACAAGTGTTATATTTAGTAGGGAAAATATGTGGTACTAATTGCTCATTGTAATATCCAATATTAAATTCTAGACCAATTATTGGGTGCCCTCTGCCCAGATATAAGAAATATGGACCACACTCATTCATCACCGCCTATCCATACAAAGTAACACAAACTGTATATATTGAGTGTCGCATACCCAAGCATAAAAGTAATATAACTACTATAGTTAAATAATAAGTATAAAATCAAATAGCATACTCATCACTTTGGATATTAAAAAAAAGAAGCTCAACGAATAAAATTATTAATCAAACTAATATTTTATTCTCTAATTAAATGTGGACTTTAAATAATTTATATTCATTTTATATTAATATATAACTATATTTAATATTCTTTTTCAAAATAATAATACTTAATTAAATGTATTAATCTAATTAATAAATTAATTTCTATAATTATGATTTATTTTATTAAATCTAAAGATATAATAATTTGTTTTAATATAAAAGCCCACAATGGGCTGTAGTATTAAATTGTCCAACAATTCCGGTCCAACCTAAACGAAACACCAACTCTAAACCTAGTCGAAAAGGATGAAGGAAACAAAAACCTAACATTTGTAGAAAAAGGTTGAGCCTAAACCATGGAAACAGCGACCTGCGGACCAAACTAGGAAGCCCAGCAGTTGTGGCCTAGCTGCTCACCAACTCACTGCTCACATCTTCTCTTTCCCATCGCCAGCTGCTACGTCAACTTCTGCTGCCAATGCTGATACCTCGAAACTGAGACTAGACCCAGACCTACAACCACCGCGTCAAGCCGTCGTCTCCAAGACGACGCCAGCAAGAGAGAAGATGGTGAGTGAGAGACACAACAATAACCAATTCAACCACGACCATTTCCTTCTTCCAATCGGCAACCACCTCATTAGGCGGCTTATGCAGCTCCGAGACCAGCTGTGAGCGGCCTTTTGCCGCACCAATGACCAGAATCGAGCATACCATTGCTTGATTATGGTGAACGGAATTCAGTCCACTATATTCGATTTTGATTGAAATCTAATTTTAATTTTTAAAACTCAACTACCAAATTTTAATTTGTACAATTAATTAGAACACAAAATCCATTATAAATCGAGCCTCTGGCTCCTATACCAGTATTAGGTATTCTTGTCATCATTTAATGATACGCAACAATAAAACAAACAAGAATACGATCTAGATTCATAACTAAGATCATGTGCTGAGAAGTTAAAAACAAAACAGTTAGAACACTTGTTTTGCAATATGCCTAGGTTATAGATTTTATTATGCGGGTGAATTCACCACTATTGGTATCCACATGTACGCCGATCCAATGCAGGATAAATTCCCGATACAACTCTTGAATCAGGGAAAGATAGGAAATCTCTATTGAAGTGTGCATATTTCGTCTGACAAAAGGTTTCAGTTTTCTTAGGTTGTCACATTTCTGAAAACCTTTTTTTTTCTACTATAGAGAAATACCCTTTTATTTTATACTATAGAATAATATATATATTAACTATTGAATGGTATAGGCAACATTAGAAAAAAAATAGACAGGCAATGAATCTTGTTTTTTGTTTTGGTCTATATACTTTCATTACATTTCTCATTTTAAAGGCTAATGTTTAAGCTATGTAAGGAAGATATCAAAACTATTTTCGTACAAAAGTTTAAATAAACTATTCTAAGTAGGATTGAATAGACTGATTCCGCCGTCTTGATCTTTCTTTATTCTGGTTTGACTTTCCAACAGTTCCCCTCATGTTAAGTGATGAGATTTTTGATACTTAAGTTGTTAAGAACTTCTGCAAAAGTTTTACAGCTTACAGTTTGGTTAAGATATCTGCCAACTGGTCTTCGTAACGAATGTATGGCAATCCCATAATGCCGGACTCTAGCTTCGCTTTGAGGAAGTGTCTATCTATCTCAACATGTTTGGTGCGGTCATTTTGAACTGGATTCTCCAATATATTAATCGCGGCTTTGTTATCACAGAAAATCTGACATGTTTGGGTTGACGAAAATCTAATGTCACTATGTAGTCTTCACAGCCATAGTTATTTAGTCAGTCCAATTTTAACTCCTCTTAACTCTGCTTTTACATTAAAGAGCCACTTTCTTTTACTTCATGCTACTCCAAGTGACGATATTCTCCCCAATAAAAGTAAAGTACCTTGTTGTAGACCTCTTGTCCATTGGGTTTTCGGCGCAATCTACACTAGTGTATCCATGAATCTCTAGATGGCCATGTTTCTCAAACAACAAACCGCGTCCTAAAGGTCATTTCAGATATCTAAGAATCCTTAGGGCAGCTTCCATATGATTAGCTTGAGGCCGGTGTATGAACTAGCTCACTACTCCCACAATGAATGCAATGTTTGGTCTAGAGTGAGAAAGTTAGATGAGTTTCCCTACTAGATGATGATATCATCCTTGGTCAGTTAGCTTTGCTCCTTCCATAATCTGTAACGTATGATTTACAGTAATTGGTGTATCTATTGGTTTATAGTCCAGCACTCTGGTCTCAGCAAGGAGGTCCAATACATACTTCTTTTGGCAGATGAAGATTCCCTTGGAAGATCTGAGAATTTCAATGCCTATGAAATATTTGAGAGATCCCAAGTTCTTCATCTCAAACTCGATGAATAAATTAATCTTTAAGTGTTTGATCTCTTTAGTATCGTTTCTTGTGATAATCATATCATCTACATGTATTACCAGGCAGGTAATGAGATCACCTCTTTTCTTCAAGAATAATGTGTGGTTAGGGTTACTCTGATAAAACCCATAGTTCTTCATTGCTATGGTAAATCTTTCGAACTAGGCCCTAGGAAACTGCTTAAGACCATACAGAGTCTTTTTCAACTTGCATACTTCACATATTTGAATTCGGCTGCGAAACCTGGTGGGGCCTCCATATACACTTATTTATTTAACCCACCATGCAAGAAGCATTAATGACATCATACTGATTAAGTGGGTAATCATGACTTGCTGCAAAGATAATATTACTCGGACAATATTCATCTTGGTCATGGGTGAAAAAGTTCAGCATGATCCACTACATACGTCTGGAATCTTTTCGCCACTATCCATACCTTGTACCTTTCAATCGAGCCATCAGGTCTTCTCTTTATGGTGAAAACCTACCGGCATCCAACTAGTCACTTCACTTCCGGAAATTGACACTTTCCCGAGTACTGCTTCATGCCAATGCCTCCATTTTTTTCCTCATTTTATCTCTCAAATGTTTTGATTTAAGAGCCTCATCCACCATCCATGGAATATCTTTCTCTACATATAAGTCTACTTCAAAGGCCTTTTACATTTCAAAAAGGCTCTCCTTGGCAATATGAACCATTGAATATCTGATTTCTATCTGTCTTTCTCCAGGTATATCTCTTAGGGATAATAGCCCGATTATTTCTTGTTGCTGCCCCTATTATTTTTGGATGGTAGCACATACCGTCCTATATTTCTATCTACTACCACAGTTTCAACATGTTCTCATTTCAACAGACTAAAAAATAGGAGGTTCAATAGTATCAGAAATATGAAGCTCAGTAGGCTCAGAGTTTAATACATCGGATGTCAGTTGTGGAGGAGATACTAGAACTTGTTCACCGAGGTCCAAAGATTGTATATCTGTATCAAACGGTTGTGCAGTGGAACTATTAACTATTTATGTTGTATCTACCTTAAGAGTTGGATTTGGCATAGGTAACCAGCTTAGTGTGTCAGAAATAGTAACATAACTCTCTCCCTAACCACTAAGATTGTTAAAATACTCACATTCTAAGAAATCACAATTCAGGGCAGCGTGGATCTACTGAGTTTTGGCATCATAACAATGGTACCCTTTTTGATTAACCCATACCTGACAAAAACACACTTTATAGCTCAAGGAGAAAGTTTGGAACAGTCTTGTCTAGGAATATGAACCAAAAAAGGCACAACCAAAAATGGGGGGTTGGAGGGATATTGTTGAAGGTATTTCGGTATGTTAGGAAAAAATGTGGAGAGGGGTTTTGAGATGAAGAACCTTTGTGGGAAGACGGTTTAGAAGGTAGACAGAGGTTGCCACTGCTGCGGGCCAAAAATGTTTGGGGCCATGTGATTCAACAAGCAAGGTTTGAGTCATTTCCATGAGGACACGATTTTGTGTTCTGCTGCCCCCTTTTGTTCTAGGGTACGGGGACAAGTTGTTTAGTGAATCAATCATTTTTAGAGAAAAAATGTGTCATGGCTGTGTTGACAAATTCGCCCCTATTACCAGATCAAAGAGTTTTGATATTAGTTTGAAATTGAGTTTGAACCATGGTATGGAAGTGAACAAATTTCTCAAAAGCTCCAGCTTTAGATTTTAGAAAATAACCTCTGGTCATTGATACACTCCATATTTTGGTGCTTTTAGAGGTTACGTTAAGGGCATATTGTGTAGTTTTATCGCTATATAAGCATGTTTGAATTTGATTATCTTTCAATTGGTTGACTAACAAGTTTCCTTAGATATGAAGAAAAAAGTGCTTAAAATGAAGTAAGAAGACAAAGGGAGCAAGAACGAACAATTTTGGCAAGGATGAAGTCCCAAACGGACCGCGTGAAACAAGGTACAAGTGAAACGTCACGTGCCCAGCCTCGTAGAAGACGATGATCAACTCGTAAGCCAGAAATGAACCATGTGATAACAGTGTCGTCACACACTCACCGTTTCTCAAGTCGATATGGATGAGACAGTCGGTAGTCAGAAATGGACCATTTGCTATCCATGGCATTCACATACGGACCATTTTTTAGTTTGGATTAGCTTGGAAGTTCTATCCTTAGAATAATCAAAAGTCAATATCAACAAGGCCAACTTTGTCTATATATACGAAGGTGCTTATGCACCAAATTAAAGAGCTGAAAACTTCACATTTTTATACACTTTCATACTTGGTGAAGATTTATTGTCAAGTCATCAAAGCAAGAAAGAGCTAGGAACATCGAAGATTTCTCAAGATTATGCCTCTTTATGGGTTTTATTTAGCTAATTAGATTATTCATGTTTTATTTGCTTTGGTTGTTTTGTTTATTTAGTTATGAGTAGCTAGTTCTTTTGTTCTAGGGCTAGAGAGTAATCAACCTTGATTCTTATTAGATTTTTAATTCAAGGTTCAAGACCCTATTTTATTTTAGTTATTCTTGTGTTTTATCTTCTATTTGATTGGCCATTAACTAGATGAATTTGTATATGTTGATGCGAGATTCGAGAGATGGGTTCCAATGCATGATAGAATAATAAACAACATCTTAATCAACAAAATCGAGACACTTGAGGTTAAGTATTAGTGCTTGAAATCTTACGAACAATTAGGAGTTACAATTTAGTAATTAGACGGAGACGTTTGTTCTAAGTTGTAATCTACAGTTTGAATGCTTTGAGAGACGGTATAAACTAATTGACTGATCGTTCTGTCAAAACTTGAGTCGATATTTGAATTTTGAATGAGAATTGAATTAGTTGATTGGTTGATAAAATCAAATACCTATAATACCTTTATTTATTAATTTCTTTTTTAAGTTTAGTTATCTTTAGTTGTTTGTTTCATTCTTTGTTTCAAATCCACCATCTCACATATTCATTTTACATAGATAGTATAAATTGGTTGATATTAAGTTCTTAGTCTCTGTGGATACGATACTCTTGCTTGCTATATTCCATACTATAATTGCACCATCATCAACAATCAGGAGAATTTACATCTTTGTCTCCCTCAAATGATACAGGACCCCCAAATATCAGTATGCACTAAAGAAAAAAAAAGAGTTAACTTTAGTACTATTTGGTTTAAAAGACTGTCTACGACTCTTAGCCAAAATACAAGTTTTGCAATGTATATGCTAATATTTAACTAAATCAGGAAAAGAAGTTTCATATAACATGGTGAAGGATGATCCAGGCGGCTATGCCAAACCAAGCATCCCAGTTGGCAATTCCACGATCAAGCATCACAGATCCTTATTGTGCAATCTCATCCTAGTCATGAGGGAATTCACCGATAAGGAATTGAGAGGGAGAGAACTGTGCATTAGTTGAAGTTAGCTCTTGACTCTTTTTGTTAACCAAATTTCTCTTGTGAAAGCTGCCTAGTTTGCTCATAATGATATATATATTGTTCTTGAGTCTGTGTTTTCTTTTTCGTGTTTCCGTGTTTTCTTTTTTGCGTTTCCATATTTTCTTGAGTCTTTTTCTTTTCTTTTCTTGAGACGGGGGAGTATAGTCCTTAATGAGCTAACTTATGCTTGAGGGCAAGCATGCCTTAAGTGTGAGGAGGTTTGATCATGCCAGATTACGACGATTGATTCTGGTTAATAGATGAGGAAATCATGATATAATCTGCACAAAAGGTGCGAATTTGGCGCAGGAAAGCAGGAAATGTTTAGAATGAAGCTGGAGCTAAGTAAGGGTGGTGGAAGTTGGAGAATGGAAGTCACAAGCAGGAAAGACCAGTATGCTGGCCAGGCGACATGTAAACGGAAGGCAGGATCGGGTATGAAAACACTTTGAGAAGATCGTACTTGAGAATGCAAGCCTCGGACATAGAATAAGGATCGTAGGGGCACGGACATAGGAATAAGGTTCGCACATAACCCTAGAAACTAGTATAAAGCATGAGGAGAGGCCAATAAGAAAGAAGTTCATCACCGCCATATCACAAGATAAAGTTTCGGCATCGCCAATCACCCAAAACACACCTTTAAACAGGGCAGACAACCAATCCTCGTGGGATCGGCAACCTTGGCACGCCAAAATCTAATTCTAGTATACATAGGAGAGTGGGGAACTACACAAATTCTTTGATGGAATTGGCGTGTTTCTCAACAACAACATGAACTCATCTAGACCTTCCGCATCAAGGGATCACTTTGCAATTCAGTAAACAAGAGAGAATAATAATGAAATTAGGAGACTTATGGAGAGGGAGGGGGGATTCAAAAGGGATGAAAAATTGGAGGGTTTGAACCCACCAAACCCTTTACCTCTCATGCGGTTCTCCTCCATCTCCCCATTCAAAACCCTAGCAGCCCCATTTCTTCACGTTGCCTCCTCTATGTGGTCTATGTCCACCATTTCTATTCATTGGTTATCATCATCATGTTTATAAGAGGCCCTCGGGACACGTCATCAGGTCTTATTACGGCCATTAATTCTAGTTGAAAGTTAAGGAAATCATGATATAATCTGCACACGGGGTGCTTAATTGGCGCAGGGAGGAAGGAATGTTAGAAATTAGGCTGAAGTTAAGAAAAAAAGTGGTGGTGGTGGTGGAAGCTGAAGAATGGAAGTCACAAACATGGAAGACCATTGAGCTGCCTAGGTGACATGCCAACGAAATGCAGGATTAGCCGAGAAAACATTTTGAAAAGATCATACTTGAAGAATGCTAGCCTCAGAACAGAATAAGGATCGTGAGGGTGCGGACATAGGAAAAAATCTCGCACATAACCCTAAGAAGCTGGTATATAAACAAGAGGAGAGGCCAACAAGAGGGAGTCCGGTTCCACAAGTTTCACACAGAAAAAATCATAAGTGTTTGAGTTCTCAGGAGAGAGATGGAGAGCACGTAGAGAGATGTCATTGAGTTTCCACCAGTGCACCTGAGTTAGTTTCCCACAACATAAAATGTGTGGCGGCATCGCCAACCCACCAAAACACACCTTCAAGCTGTGTAAGCAACCAGTCCTCATGGGATCGACAACCCCTGGTTACGGATACTAGTTTAGTATACATAGGAGAGTCGGAAACTACACAAATTCTTCGACGGACCTGGCATGTTTTCAATGACAACACAAACTCATCGAAACCATCCGCATCAAATAGCACCTTTGTTAGGGATTGGCGTAGTTTGTTGTTTGAAGTGTGTTTCGTGTAAATATCTCTTCTAATCTATTTTTCTTTTTATTTATCATTCCTTTCAGTTTATGAGCAGATCTTCTCGTCCGCAATTGCTTTTCGATTCAGAAATTGAAAGAACCGAGAAGATGCTGAAAAAAGCGCATGACTTGACCAAGAAGAAAACAAGGTTGTATGCTGCCCAATCTGAGCGTTCAGCATCTGAAGAGCAAGATGAGTTAGTGTTGGTCCCGAACCAAGTGAAGAATTCCAAATGATGAATGGCAGACCGAGACGAAGATCCAGGTCTGGAGAACCCCGCATGTCATTTGACGGAAAATCCCACGACTCCCATAAAGCTTCCCAAAGGCACGCCAACCATCAAGATCAAGCTATCGTTGTTGAATGTGCTTCCCAAATTTTACGGGAAGAAGAATGAAGAAACATATAACTTTTTGAGTGAATTTATTAAGATGTGTCGCACACAAAAGTGCCCAAGAGGGATGACCGAAGAGTAATTTTGCCTTTCGGTGTTACCATTCACTCTATCGGGCGAGGCAAACGCTTGGTTCACCAGTTTGCCACAAGATTCCATCGAAACATGGCCGGAGATAAAGTAGATTTCCCTTGAGTATTTTTTCCCAGCTACGAAGACCAACGTACTAAAGAAGGAAATCACTAGAGTTCAACAAGGATTCGATGAGTCCTTGAATAAGTACTGGGGCAGATTTAAGAGGCTATTGGATAGCTACCCGAATCACAAGTTATCCGAAGGAGATCTCCTTCAATATTTTTACCAAGGAATGACAGTGTTCAAAGAATTTAGCCAACTCTTCAAGTGGAGGAGGTTTTTCAACAAGAAGTGCTAGTGAAGCAAGAAGGGTGATTCAAACTTTGGTTAATGCTACAAGGGAGTATGAGGAGCCGCACGCTCAACTATTGAGAAGGGCAACGTATGCCTGTGCGAGTACGGAGGAGTTGGAAGAAAAGATTGAGGCTAAAATCAGCAAGTTGGAAAAAATGTTGTCCATGGTGGTGGAGAAGGTTGTGAGGAACCCTATTCTGAAAGAAATGTGTAGAGCATACGGGAAGCGAGGCCACACTTCGCCTTATAGCAAAATGGAGAAAATAGATGCAATAGCCCAAACCAATGCTATTGGTAATTGGCCTAATCAGGGACAAAGAAGGGACCCATTCGCACCCACATACAACCACAGATAGAGAGACCACCCCAACTTCTTGTGGGCAAAGCCGAATCAACTGAATCAACAAATTAAGTTAAATCAAAACAACCAAGCCCCAAATAACCATCCTCCTTTCCTAAACCAACAAAATCACCATGTTTTCAAGAATCAACACCAACCATACAGTCCACCCCACCAAAGGATTTTCCAACCTCATAACAACTATCCACACTAAAGGCAACCTAGACCTACACGAAGTCTTAAGGACATGATGGTAGAACTTATAATTTCACAACAGTTTATACAAAACAACCTCCAATCAAACAATGATGTTGTGCATAAAGTTCAAGATTTCTAGAAAGAGCAGAAGGCTAGCCTGGAGTCCTTGAAAAGGTGAATGACCCAGTTGGTAGTGGCTATGAATGAGTTGAAAGAAAATGAGGGCAGAATCCCTACCCAAGTTCAACAACCACATAGGGAGAATGTGAACAAAATTACATTAAGATCAAGACTAGAGTTAGAGCATCCAAAAGGAGAAGATCCCTCAGAGAAGTCAAGGGAGAATGATGTGGACAACCATCAGCTGCCTAGTTTACCAGTCCCCAAGAACCATGATGAAATCAAATAAAGTGGGGAAGAAAATTCTAACAAGTCATCCGAACTGGAAACATGAAGGATGCCACCCTACCCTAGCCGTTTGAACAAGAGAAAGCCCAAGGAGGACCCAGTCGATTTCATGATAATATTCAGCAAGCTCGAAATCAATCTGCCTCAACTCCAAGCATTGAGAATTCCACCTCTTGGCAAGTTCGTCAAGGACTTCATTGCTGTAAAATCCAAAAAAGAAGGGAAGATTGTGATCCGGGAGTATGTGTCAGCCATTATCCAGAAAAGCCACCAGCGAAGAGCGTGGACCTAGGTACATTCTCGCTACCCCTAATGATAGGGGATGTTTTTATTGAGCATGCCATGTGTGATTTAGGAGCTTCAATAAATGTCATGCCTTTGTATGTGTACAACAACCTAACTGGAGTTGAGTTGATTGAGACTAGGATAGTGATTCAATTAACAGATAAGACTTGCATATGTCCAGGGGAAATGTTGGAAAATGTTTTAGTGAAAGTGCATGAGTTTTTATACCCAGGGGATTTCTATGTGATAAAAATGAATGAAACCACACCTAGTTATTCCAGTGGAGTATTGTTAGGAAGTCAATTTTTAAGGACTGCAAAAACAATAATTAATGTGTTTGATGGAACAATTTGTTTGGATTATCATGGCGATAAGTATACTTTCAATATTGATAATGCTATGAAAAGACCAAAGACCAATGAACATTGAAAATGCCCAGTCTGTGGATGCTATTGACCCATTAGTCCAAGGCCACCTTGAGACTGAATTTTCGCACATAAGCAATGAGGAGTATTACAAGATCTCATCTCAATTATAGGCTGAAGGGATGAGCCAATGGTTGAATGCGCAAGGACTCACTGACCAAGATATTGAAGCTGAAATCCTAAGGCATTGTTCCGTGACAAGCTGACACCAAGTAGGAGACCAACAAACTGCCCAGTTGCTTGTCCCAAGATGGATCAACAATAAAGGCAGAAAAACCTTCGACTTTGGAGCTCAAACCTCTTCCGTAAGAGATGAAATATGTTTACCTAGGAGTGAAGGAGACTAAAACGGTGATCATCAATAGCAAGTTAAATTTGGAGCAAGAGGAGCAACTAATCCAAGTGCTAAGCAAGCACAAGAAGGCCGTCGGATGGAAACTAGCTGACCTGGTGGGAATCAGCCCCTACATATGTTTGCACTATATATGTTTGCATCAGCCCCTGACCTGGCTGATTCCTGACCTGGTGGGAATCAGTCCCTACATATGTTTGCACTATATATATCTATAGGACGATGCCAAATCCCAGAGAGACCCATAGAGAAAATTAAAACTTGACATGCGGGAAGTAGTGCTTAAGGAGATTTGGAAGCTGTTAGATATGGGTATCATTTACCCTATCTCAGAAAGTAAGTGGGTTAGCCCGGTACACATGGTGCCCAAGAAGTCAGGAATTCAAGTCGTGGAAAATGAGCGCAATGGGCTAGTACCAACACGCCTGTTTCGATTGTGCAACACTCCCGGAACTTTCCAGAGGTGCATGATGAGTATCTTTTTAGATATGATTGAAAACTGCATAGATATCGATCTGGACGAACTTCACAATTTATAGGGAAAATTCGAGAGATGCCTCCATCATTTGGATTCAGTCTTGGCATGATGTGAGAAAAAGAACTTGGTTTGAACTATGAAAAATGCTATTTTATAGTGAATGAGAGAGTAGTGTAAGGACACTTGGTGTTCAAAGAAGGAATCAAAGTAGATAAGGCAAAAGTAGAGGTTATCTCCCAACTACCCTACCCAACAAATCAAAGAGAATTTTGAGGATTTCTAGGCCATGCGGGATTATATCGAAGTTTATCAAAGATTTTGCCCGCATAGCTCGGCCACTCACTCGACTTCTACAAAATGATGATCCATTTGAGTTCGATGAACATTGCCAAGCAGCCATCGAATTATTGAGGTATAAGCTGACCAGCTCACCGGTCATGCAAGCGCCGGGCTTGAGTCCACCTTTTGAAATCATGTACGACACGAGTGACTATGTCGATGGAGCTGTCTTGGGCCAGAAAGTAGGGAAAGAAATACATGTTATACATTACTCTTCCAAGACCCTAAATCAAGACTAGAGAAACTACGATACAACAAAGAATGAGCTCTTGGCTGTGATATTTGCTTTTGAAAAGTTCTGGCCGTATTTGCTAGATACGAAGATTGTGGTGTGTACCGATCACTCAGTACTCAATTACTTGCGGGGAGAATGAGTCGTAACCTAAACTGATACGGTAGGTGTTGTTATTACAAGAGTTCGATGTGGAGATAAAAGCGGATCAAGAGAGTAACTCAAAAATGGAGAACGTGATAAGGGAACCATGGTACGCGGATCTAGTGAACAACTTGTCAACTGGCCAGCTGCCGCCTATCGAACTTCTCAACAAAGCCAAAATAATGAAGCTGAAAAGTGAGAGTAAGTACTACTTTTGGGATGACCTCTATCTATGGAAGGTGGGGTTGGACCAAATAATCCGAAGATGTATCCCAGAAAGTGAACAAAGAAGTGTGCTCGAGCATTGTCACTCTTATGCATGCGGAGGCCATTTTTAAGTAGGGAAGACGACACGAAAAATACTGGATAGTAGGTTCTACTAGCCCAGATTACACCTTGATGCATACCTATTTTGCAAGTAATGTGAGAAATGCCAAATAATGGGAAGCATTTCGAGAAGAGATGAGATGCCCTAGATCATGTAATAGTGTTTGAAGCGTTTGACGTATGGGGAATGGATTTCATGGGGCCATTCCCAAGTTCCTACGAGAATAGCTACATATTACTCGTTGTGGATTATGCATCAAAGTGGGTGGAAGTAAAGGCTACCAGGGCGAATGAAGTAAAGGAAGTATCAATGTTCATCAAATCCACTATATTCAGTCGATACGGAATCCCAAGGGCAGTAATCAGCAATCAATGAACGCATTTTTGCAATAGGGAAATCAAAGGCCTACTTAAAAAGTATGGAATGCACCCTAGGTTGTCCAGTCCATACCATCCCGAAGCAAATGGTCAAGCCGAAGTGTCGAACTGCGAGATCAAGAATATCCTTGATAAGACTGTAGGAGTCTCGAGAAAGGATTGGAGTATGAAGCTCGATGATGCACTTTGGGCATATCAACTACATACAAGACACCAATTGGAATGTCATCTTACCGTTTGATGTTTGGAAAGATGTAACACCCCTTACTCGATAGGTTTCCCTACCGAATAGGTGATATTAAGTTTGGTATCACAGTCTCTCGAATAATTTTTTTTTCTTTCATTTCTAAAATATTTGTTACAATATTTCAATTAATACATATCGTAGTGGACTCCAATTACACACCATGCCACATTTTATACATTTATTAATATTTTATCTTCTAGTGACTCATTCAGGATGCAGCCGAACGATCCGTGACCGATTGCTATTCCTGTAATCAAACCAAAGCGTTAGTTTACTTATCAGATTTTCTTATATTCTAACCTTTATAACCATAGTTGTTTCTCTTTTATTCCCCATCTGTTTCACATGTTCACATTCTCTTCATTTATTTCTTTTATGTTGCTTTTACTTACTTTTCCTTTTCTTATCCACATGACTTATTTCCTATTCATATTTTTAGTATAACACTTATCTTTCAATGTTTAATCTTTTGTTATATTTTCTTTCGTTTATTTTGTACGTTTCCTTAGCATCATATTTAATCACACATTCATTCATATAGCTTTCTATTCCACTTTTTATCTTTACTCAATTTCTTATTGATTGTTACCACCTGATCT
>JAYDZE010234303.1:0-16447 GCA_034509125.1 Monilaria moniliformis
AATAGAAACGGACCTGCAGCGGGTGCTCGGAGACGTAGGCACATTTGCCGAACTCCGTTATCAAAGTTTACGGTGTGTTCTTTCCTTATTTGAGTTTCTTTTCAGTTGTGTTATTGTATTCAATATTAGTTGTCGGGGTTTGTAGTGCTTTGTTCGATTCATTTAGGTGTATTGTATTATTCTGCTTTGCATGAGTCTTAGTTGTGATAAATACACCGTGCTAGTAATTCTGTCTAGGAATCTGGGTTTTAAGTGGGACCGCTCGCGACCCCTGCAGTCTCTCATGGGAATTTACTAGGAATGGTAATTCTGTCAAGGATACTATTGTAGTCATCCTGGGAATTAATGAATCGGTTCATTTCACCGTTAGAGGGAATTTTACCCCATTTTTTCCCGACAATTATCAAGCGATGCTGAGATTTCTTGTTTTTATATAATTATGGAATCTATGACTATGTTTTGTTTCAATTTTGTTTAAGTATAAACTCATATTTGTGTCAGAAGATAGAAAAAAACAAAGCTCAAATATCAATATACAGAGAATCCAACAAGAAGACAAATCAAGAAGTCAATTTCACCAAAATAATTAAAGGGCTTAAGTTCTAACTTATGTATTCAATCAAGATAATATGCTTTCCAATATAGGATAGAGACTAGTTAGTGTTTGTCCTATAACACAAGATATGTAACATTTTGAACCACAACAATCTGAATACAATCAACTATCCTCTCAATTCAACAATGTTAACAACTATCTTATTCTTCTACTTCTCGGGCCATGATTAACAAGGTATCGGAGCAGGTTGTTGCTAAAAAATGGCTCAAAAAAATTCAACAATGTATAAACCTTTCTCGACCAAGTAGCCGCAACCTTTTCTCGGCCAAAAAGGGCCTAAAACCGTCACCCCTGCAACAAACCAACCAACAAATATGTCACAAGTCTCAAGTTCATCAAACCCAAACGATTTGCAAGTGCAAATCACCAATATTATGCTAAATACAAAAATCATTGTGTTAGAGTTCAAACTAGATGGAAATAACTATGCCCTCTTGTCTCGGTTTCTGAGAATAGCCATCGGCGGCTGAGCAAAATCCAGCCACCTCACAGGGGGTTCCTCTTCCACCGCCGACTGACGGTCTAATATTTTTCCAGTGGGAAGAGAATAACCTCACGGTGTTTCGTGGATCATACAAAACATGGAAACAAAACTAGTCAGTAGTTTTGCCCAACATTAAAACACAAGAGCCTTATGAAAAAGCCCCGAAATAACTTACGGGAGTGCAACCGACCCTCTACAAATCTATGACCTGGAGGTCCGAGCAAACAAAGTCGTACAAGGACAGAAAACTCTAGAAGAAATCTGGAATGAGCTCCAAAGGCTATGGATAAGCATTGACCGAAGGCAGCCAAACCCTTTGGGTTGTTGTGAAGAAGGGTGAGTAAATACCACAAAATCATAGAAACATGTCATCTCTACCAATTTTTGGACGGATTCAATGATGGATATGACCAAATCCGACGAGAAATACTCAAAGAAACCCCCAACCCGTTGGCTAAAGCCGTCTTCGGCAAGGTAAAACGGGAAGCCGCTCGGCTATTGATCCTCAAACCAGCCACGACTACAGGCGGCGGTACGAGAAATGGAGCAGGGTTGGTGGTTCAACGTCAACCTTGTTGGAACCGCAAAGGAAACCCAAGAACTCCACAACCACTGGTTCCATCTTACTCCAGTGCACCACCATAGAAATGAAAAGATGAAAAGCACACATTCAGTGCACTTATTGTTGAAAGTCACGACATACGAGAGATCAATGCTTCAAACTAGTGGATTACCCAGAGTGGTGGGAGGACAATCACCGGAAATCCAGAAATAAAAAAAGGGAATGCGGCAGTTGCGGTCGGAGATGAGGCTGTTGCCTAAGCCGCTATAGTGGTGGGTGACCAAGGTTCTCCCAATTCTATTCCTTGTCCAATCTTTT
This sequence comes from Monilaria moniliformis, assembly GCA_034509125.1. Taxonomy (NCBI): domain Eukaryota; kingdom Viridiplantae; phylum Streptophyta; class Magnoliopsida; order Caryophyllales; family Aizoaceae; genus Monilaria; species Monilaria moniliformis. The sequence continues at coordinate 1,981 of JAYDZE010234303.1, forward strand.
AAAGCGTTCTTCATGTTCAAGATGATGAAATCAATTAGCAGATCAAGGAGATAAGGAAGTCGAGCGAGGGGCAGGAGCAGATGGTGTGGCTTATGAAACATGTCTAGCATATCGGTGAAGGTGACGCAAGTCTTCGTGTGGCGCTCTCATACAACCCTCCTAAGGTCTTTGAGTCTAACCTACTTCCTTCCTGACGGTCCAAACTATGAAGGTAATGGAAGCTCTATTTGACATGGGCAATCTTGGAGTTTGAAGCTCATGCCAAGAATCGCCATTCTTGCCGTCTAAGGAGGTTGATTCGTCATCCCATTACCAAGCGGAAGTTCTTAACGAGATGCCATGCTTGAACATCGGTTACCAAGCCAAAACCAACAAGTAGAGGGAGTTTAATTTGGCTTATTTTTTATTGATTTGGCTACTATAAACATTTGTGCTTCTTGTAGATTGCTCCTTTGTTCAAATTTGAAAACTTATTTTACCCATTTTTTTATGATATGCTTCGTGTTCTATTCTATGTTTGTTTCACAATATGAATCATGTTTGTACCAAGTTATAATTATTCAGATATAAAATAATTTCATAATTAGTCTAGCAAAAGTCCATACCTGCACATGAGACAAAAAATATTTCGAACATTAATCAACATAGACGTTACTCCTAATGAATTATATTAAATATTAAAATGAAATAATAGTCATTTAAATCAACTTTTCGTTAAGTCAATCCCATAACTTTTAAAACTGGAACATAAAATCATAACTTTTGACATTTGCTCAATTATCCCACACACAAGATTTCGGTGACTTTTGATATTTTCTCAATTATTTCACAGATCAAGATTTCAGTGAAATTGGTGGTAACGTGTCAGCCGGAATTCAACGAAAAGTTATGATTTAAATGACAATTATTTCAACAAGCTCACAGATCACCACCAATTTCACTGGAATTTTGACATGTAGGATAATTGAGAAAATTTCAAAAGTTATGATTTTATTATAAATGATGAAATTGACCAAAAGTAAACGAAAAGTTATGATTTAAATAAAAATTATATCTTTTAAAATTATATTATACACATGACATCAATCAACAATTTACGATTGATTCTACTGGAGTCGAGTACACCCACTATGACTATGGTACTTATTTCACCAACCACATTTGAATTCTATAATTAATATCCTTGAGAGTTGAGATTATCTATAAAATAAAGTTTATATCTTTGGGGTGAACACTGCGTAACTTCACCAACCAGGCAGGCGTTGATCACAATTGACCAACCAAAACCATGGCGGCAGTGTGGCAGACAGTAACGGAGGCGATCAACAACTACACGGGGCTGTCGCCGACGGCGTTCTTCACTATACTGGCACTCATGTACGTCACTTTCAAAGTGGTGTCCGGCATGTTTGTGGCGGCGGACGACTACGCCGCCGTCAAAAGGGCTAACGAAATTGCCCTCCGCGAGCCGGTTCAGATGGGCGATGTCACCGAGGAGGATTTGAGAGCATACGATGGCTCCGATCCCAACAAGCCGTTACTCATGGCTATCAAAGGACAGATCTACGACGTCTCTCGTTCCAGGTCAATTATCTCCACTTTATCAATCAATTTTTTGCGGTTACGTGAATCAGTGTGTGTGTGTGTTAACAAGGTAAAACTGTAATAATTTTCCTAATTATGGTTCCATCTGAATAGTAGTACAGCGATTGCGATTGTAGTATTTTGACAAATTGGGGCTCGGGGGTTAACACTATGGTGAAAAATTAGGGCAAAATCTTGCCAAAGTTTTCTACGAACTTGCATATAAGAAAATAATTAAGACTTGTCGCTTATTTGAGCTGTGTTATGTGGATCATTTGGAACCTTATTTTGTGATTTTCTCAAGTTGAATTGAACTGTTTAGTGTCCTGGACTCAGAGCGTAGTTGCAGGTAGGGGTTTGTTTGATTAAGGGGTTTATCCATTGTGGAATGAAATTGGAGAAATGTTCTACCGTCACTGTGAATTACTCCCTAATTAAGCCGAGCATTCATCTAAGCTTCATCTGTCAGCTGCGATGTGGTGATAAATTCCCAGTTAGATATTTAGATAGCTCAGTCCTTGTGTAACTAAAACCTTGATCTTCCACATGAAATATTAGTGATCAACATATAGAGACCGATAGGAATATAGAAACTAACGGACATCAGTGAGCGACCCTCATCCCATATCTAACGACCTTTCGGATCTTACAAAAATTGAGAGAAACGATGGCTTGCCTTGCTACATAAACATTCATGTTTCATGAATAAAGTCTAAAGACGGGGTTCTTGATGCTTTATGTCATATCATAATCTGATCCAACTTGGTACGTATGCATCTTTCTGCAATTGTCAATTTCAGTTGGTAATTTTGGGATTTTGAAGTGCTCTAGTGTAGTACTATGTTATTATCACATAGCACACAAGTTAGTTTGGCTTCCATCTTTCTAGGTTTCCTGAATGTGAGGTAATGATTTTATTTTTTCCCCCTTCTTTGTTCATAAGAATTAACATAATTCTGTTATGCGATGTTATGGCAGGATGTTCTATGGGCCCGGTGGCCCTTATGCACTGTTTGCTGGTAGGGATGCAAGCAGAGCCTTGGCTCTCATGTCATTCGACCCTAAAGACCTTACTGGGAATATTGAAGGCCTGAGTGAATCAGAGCTGGAGGTTTTGCAAGACTGGGAATACAAGTTCATGGAGAAGTATGTTAAGGTTGGTCAATTGTTCTCCAAGAATGCCTCATCGGAGTCCAAAGAAACTGAAAATGTTGGTGAAGCAAGCAAGCTTGACGAAGATAAATCACAGGACAATAAAGCAGAAGGAAATGAATCGCAGCAGTAAGAGACATTGATGACCAAATACTTCTCGCCTTTTTTTGGCTAACAGCATAGTCTCTACAGTAGTGTATATCTCCATCGAAAATGTCTTGGATATTCTGTTTAGATTGAGGTTTGGATTTTAATGATTCAAAATGTAAGATAAATGGCTACTATGCTGTTTGTAATATGTTGGTCACCTACATGAAGGAATGGCGACTAGAATGCTTTGTATGGTAATAAAATATTGTTTGGTCTCACTATTTCTCTATTTGCGTCTAACTTGTGATCATTACGATGCAACCATCTAGATTCTACAGTTTCTTGAAGTTGAAGATATAGTTGGAGAAGCCAAATATTAATGTTCGTTGCTGTTTCTACAGCTAAGTTATTGCCTGCGTACTGCCACTAAAAGTAAAGAACATAGGTGACTTGCAAGCAATGCATCTAAAAGGTTCAAAAACTAGGAGCCGGTATTGTTCATCTCACTAATTACTAGATTCCTCGACATATAAAAGAACAGTGTTGAAAACATCCTTTCTCTAGCTTCACTAAAACATCATGTACTAGAAGTGTAAGGGCTCTAACTAGATATGAACCTAGAATTACTCTTCTCAACATAACAGCATAAGTTTAAGCCTCAAAATCTTTAATTAGTTGAATTTCTGTGTTAAGCTTGAACTATTCTAGTTTCCACATAGGTGTGCATCGTGGTATCATTACTCATTCCGTTGAAGGTTTGCCTTCTCAAACTACAATTCCCAGATTCCCAATTGCATTCTTTCAATTGATCATAGCACCATAAAATTCCCAACAGTAAAGTAATAACAGAGAGACAAAACTATGCCAGTAAACGATGAGTTCTATTCACTGACCTAGTATCTGATTACATTTTCAAGGCATACATCATTAAAGCTATCAACAAAGATTTTCAGAATCAATGAATGAATCAGACCTGTAATTGCAAGAACTCTTCCAAGTCATTCCTGTACGAAATGGGGCAGAAGCATTCCTGTACGAAATGAGGCAGAAGCATTCCTGTGAAAGTGAAAGGCATTGAATTTATAAAAGTTACATATGCCCCTCGAATCAGCAAAGTTTCATAGCTCACAGTATCAGAACATCATCAAATTAGTAGAAGCCCCAACAACAAACGGCTCCATGAACAGTCTGGTCAAGAAGTAAAAGATGACCCCCAAAGTAATCGAAATAGGAAGTGCTGGCAATGCATGACGACAGACAGCCAGCAATATGAGTGTGCATCCAAGTCCTGATATGATCGCGAGATAACAAGCATATACAGTCATCAGATCATACATTGCCGCCCTTCCCACGAGCACGCTGTAGAAGATGAAATCCCCCATACCAAGCTTTATCCCCCTCGGGTTGAAGTCCTCGATTTCAATCCCTTCTCTCTCAGTTCTTCGCGACAACCTACTATTGTCGATTTGACCAGAATTACTACTACCACCATTTGGATGAGACCGCCTTTCAATTGAATCGCCATCTCCCATCAATGGTGCCATCTCCCCTGCTTCTTCTCTCACCTCCTCAATCTCACCCCCACTAGTCCTATCATCTTCATCAATGGGAATGACCAAATGCTCCCCTTCTTGAATCTGAATTGCAGTGTCCCTATCCCTATTCCTCAATAATTCTTGTAACTCTACTGAGCCATTATGGTTATCACTATTACTACTGTTGTTATCACTACTCATACCAACCCCTGCTGCTACGAAAAACCCTAAATTCGAAACCCTAGCTCCAGAATTCCTCCCTACATTTGGCCTACACTCGTAGACCAATGCAGGCAATTCCTCATCCCGGGTAGATGCAAGCTCTACCAGTAACTTCAGCGGCCCGCCAGGAGCCAAGACGGCGGCCAGATCGTACAATGCCAGCGCCACCAACACAATCCACGTCGTCCACTCGGGCAGCCGGGAAAACCACGCCGCCACAATAATCCCCAACACCACCATAGTGCTCTGCTTCACAATTATAGGAATCCCATCCGAGAACACAGAGATCGTGCCCAATATGGTGAAATTGAACAACAAAATGTAGAATGTGGCGGCATCGATGGGGATGTTGAATCTCTGGATGATGGAAATCAGAATCGAGCTGCCCATGGCGGAGAAGATCATGAACACGGAGAAGCGGGTATAGTAGAGGAGGAAATTGTTGAAGCGGTAGTAGTAGAGAAGGACTAGGAGGAAGGTGACTAGGGTTATGATGACGACAAAGACGACGGCGTTGAGGATGGCCCCCTCGAGCTTCTGCGCGGTGGAATCGGTCGGGGACTCCATGTAGACCAAATTGGCGGCGGTGCGGATGGTGGTGGCGGCGGTAGCGGAGGAGGGATTGTAGACAGTATAGACTAGGAGGACGACGAGAAGCATGCAGACGGAGACAGGCGCCATCACGCCGATGATCTCTTGGCCGATAGTTTCCAGAACGCTTCCTCTCTCCATTTCCGGTGTCCGTGATTGGCGACGGAGAGGGCGGCGGCGGGATCGGTGAGGGCGGGCCGAGTTCGGGGCAGATTGGAGGGGAAATTTGTGGTGGATTGAATTAAAAAATGCAGAAGTTTGCGTGACTTGGTCTCACTGATCAAAATTCTTAGTTCCATATATTCCTGTACTTCAAATAAATTGCCGACCATTCTGCATATTATGTTTATGTACTCCATTTTCTGCTGTGCTTGTTGTTTAGTCATTGAATTTCAATACCCAGAAAAACTCGTATTTCTAAAAGCACTAGGCATGGCATGATACAAAAGTGGGGAAAATAGATTAAAAATTAAGCACAATCGTACATTAGTGTAGCAATCATGCTAGCAAAGCAACTACAGTTAGAGAGTGCACTCATTGAAGCAGATGAAGAGCAGCTAAAAGGAGTTAACTTGATACAACAATCAGCTGTTGATAATCTGCACAACCAAGTAGAAAGTAGCTGACTTTTCCATAGATGATCTTTTGTTTTTCCCATTATGTGGCCACTGTTTCTCATTCAATGAAGAGGATCCTATCCGACAACACAGATGAGAAAAATTTGTGCCTAGGCGAAAGGGTTTCCACCAACTGAGGCAACAGGGCCTTGAGCATGGATACTCCTGAAACAAAATGAGAGTAGTGACAATCTGCGAGGTTTGTGGCTCTTTGATATATTACTAGATTGAACATGAAAGGGAAACCTAAATGAGAAATATAATCAAGTATGACCCATATTCCTATATTTGCATAATGTAGAAGATATCAGTCATCAAGCTGAGGAATAAAGGGGGGGGGCTTACGCTATTGAGGTGTTCGGTGCTTGTCCTGCTATAAATCCCAAAGAGCCTACATAAGAAAAGCGTAGTGTGGAGTGATGGGTAATAGGAAAGAAAGAGTTCCGTTTCAGGGTTGTTGAGAAGGGGAGAAAATTACCACTGGATGAGTCGAACGAAACTCCAGCAGGGATGAATGAAGGTACTGAATTTTGGGGAAACCATGATTGATTAACTCCACCATCATAAGTCGCTGGCATCTGGAGATTTGGCAAAGCTACTTGCAAAGAGCTCATGTTCCAGAACTGACACTAGATATAAAGCATCACATCATTAATATAGTAAATCATCCTTATAGAAGTTTTCCAAGTGTACGAACAGAAACTGAGACCAAATGTAGCTAAAGAATTTGAGGAAAATGGAATATATCCAAATACATTAAAAGAATGGTCATTTCAAAATTTATGATATGCACCTAATAAGCCATACAGCAAGCACAAGTGTACAACAAAAGTTAGTGGATTCACAATTCTAACGGTGTGCATTAAGTTGATATACCAGGTATATGTATCATAATTAAACAAGACGTACCATATTTGTAGACTCCATGTCGGAATCATAGGGCAGATCAAATGGATTGCTGGGGTTATGATCAGTTTTAAATGAATCCATGCCAGCCTATGCCAGTAAGAAAAAAGCCATCAAATACTGAATAGATCACTAACGAGAAACAACAAAGGAGTCCACAAGATTCGTAAGCTCGAGGAAAGAAAACAAAAGTACCACTGATGAACCTATGGGGAAGTCATTTAGTGTTATATCAAAATGTGATGATAAGCTGGACGATGGTGGTTCCCTCTCACTTGAAGTTGTTACCCTGCCATGATCACTTAAAGACTGAAACAAAAGGAAGTCAGTAAACAAATCAAAGAAGAGAGAATTCTTCCAGGATTTAAAGGGGATGTGGCAACCTCATATCCACCATCGCCAAGCAACTTCTCAGCATCAGATGCAGAGTGCAGAGCAGCTTCATTGTTGATTTCTAGAGCATTTTGGGTAGGAAGTCCTTCAGAAGCAGCAGCATCAAACGTATTCCAGTACTGCAAGATACATTTGAGCTAAATTATATCTCCTAGTGTTTGTTTATCACAAAACAAATTTGAAGCAGTTTCCATAAATGACTCTAATGATGTCTTGAAATTCTAAAACTTCTCAAGCAAAAATGGGAAAACTAACTGCTAGTTTAATAGGATAATACTCACATCAGCAGTTTCAAAAGTAAATGTAGACGCAGAAGGTTCATGATCAGCAGAAGCTTGAAATGTGGAACTCTGATCGGTGGAAAATGGGTTAATGTTTCCTAGAACACTTCCATCAGAAGATGAGACTACAGGCGGAGCAGAATTTTCAGTACCGATAGGCACAATGTTCTGAGGCATATCAAAAGTTGCCCATCCTCCATCATTTGGCATCACCACATAAGAGGCCTCTTCCTTGTTAGATGCAGCAGATTGTTGCTGAAACGGTGAGGTGAACAAGTCTAGTGGTGAAGGTTGTAGGATTTCTGATGGTTGTTGCTCGGAGAATGATGGAACTACAGAGGAAGACTGTTGGATGATGTTAACAAATTGTGCTAATGGAGACTCTGGCAATTGAGAATTACTACGAGTTGGAGGTGTAGTAGAGACATTTTGTGGTGCAAAAGGTGTATTGAAGAGGTCCAAGCCAGCAAAGGCCCCGGACACTGAAGATCCGGGTACAGAAGGAACAGGTATAGATTTGTCGTAGGAAACCTCAGCAGAATGTCCAACTTCAGACGCAACTTCAGAAAATCTCGTAGAATGAACTGACATGAAAGATCCAAAGCTTCCTAAGGATGCAGTTCTCTGCGCAGAAGAATACAATAGAGTCAGTTACAAGTGTCTGAACTACTTGACCAAAATCATTATAAGTCTACTCATAAGTGTATTAAAAAATTCTTCAAATGGTTTTCACCATAGAGATGTGTTTTTGTTGTGATTGAATTAGACCATATATAGTAAAAGGTTTTGTCTTTTTATCCCTACAAAACGGTAAACTCCCTGACAATAACATAAAATGAAAAGAGGGCGCACCTTCATAAGGATATGATATTAATATTTCAACAGATAATAAATCAAGATATTATTTTGACACACAAGATTGTTCAAAATGGTGATGCGATAAAGACACATTTACCTGAGGCTGAGGATGAAATCTGCTGTTAATTGCATCTGATTTGTGTAATGAGGGCACTTCTCTTGAGATATCTCTTGAAGTTTCATTAAATGGGCTTCCAGTTTCTTTCTGGGAACTAGGTGATAAAACTTCAGATTTGAAAAGATCAATTCCACCATTACCAGTATAATCTGACATTCTGGAATAAGAACCCTCATTCGAAAACCTGTCACCCTCATTCGAAAACCTGTCATTCTTTGCATAATCACTTAAACGATTGGGACTCAAAAAACCAGCAAGCTTTCCCTCATAAAGTCCTCGATCTGAACCAGGCTTTCTAGCGAGTGAAGGAGCATGTTTCCCGTATCTCCTTTCTTCATATTGAAAATCATATGGCGGACTTTGAGAGTATGAATGGTATGAGCTTGCTCGCCTCATTTCGTCTTCTGGGCTTCTTAAGCTCTATCAAATGTAAGATCGACATCATGTTAAAATTGATGAAAAAGGTCTTCACAAATTAAAAGGAAAAAATACTAAAGAAAAGTAAAGAAAAGAACAGAGACATAGTTGTCCAAAAATCATATGTTATTGGTCCAGAAGTACAACCTGTGGATCTCTTGGAGGCCTATCAGAAGACTTATCCACGGAATACTTTTTATCAACATATACATTCTTAATAAAGTCGCGAAGTTTATCAATATTACTGAAAGAGAGAAACAAAAGTTAAATTCCAATCTTCAAACAAGCAGTTCTATCATTTAACAAGATGATATAGCTGTAACCTATTATCCACAAGTCTGTTCCTCTCATGATCCCAGGCCTTCAAAAATAACTCCCTCGCACGCTGCAAGACCAATGTTTATATATAATCAACAAAAGCTGTCATCTACGTGCAGCAAGATAAAGCTTCAAGAACTTATTTTTACCTGATTACCTCCTTTCTGAAGAGCATCTACTTCTTGAAAAGTAAACTTTGCCATGGAAACTGACTTAACACGGTGTGTGAATTCACGACTGCAACAGAAACCAGAGTCAAGAAGATTGTACCTGGTGACTGGTATACAGAAATAATAGTTCCAACACTAAAACGAATCTATACCTATTAGTGGCAGAACTAGAAGCATACAGATAACTATAGCTCGATAACTAGGAAAAAGTCAAATCTATAAAAATAGAAATCATAGGCCTACAATCAATTATCCCACAGCACAATGATCTAGTTGCCTTTTACTTTACTTAGATTATCTTATGTTCTCGAATCCAACATACCAAGGTTAACTACATTACAGAAAAAATGGGTGCCGAATGCGGCCCTCAGCCCTCTACCATATGTAGCATAAATGGTTGTCCTTAATTCACAATAATTGGCCATAGAATGAAATGAAAAGTATCATCAAACAGGAAATAACAAATTCTGGAGCATTTCCAAACATCCTGCTTCACAAAACATGGAAAAAGATTCTGAAAATTACTTACTGTATTCCACTACATGTAGTACAAATAAACGTCCAAAAGTTTGTGCATACATATTGAGGACCCTGCAACCCACAAAAAATATAAGTTAAACACTACAACAATCCTTCGCATAGATAATTAAAAAAATGGTTCAAACATTTACTGCATATTCGCACAACCAATGCAACTACATAATGAATTAGCTGAAGCTGAAGAAAACTAATATCTTCATTTGAAGGAAAACAATAATACCAAGCTGTTGCAGTTAATGCATCGGCGATTAGGAGGGAGCTTCATGAGACCCCTTATAATCTTCTCGTTTCTCTCTTCTTCCCTTTTGCTGCTCATTTTCGAAAACAAAAAAATCGAATCCGCAGCTAAGAACCAGAATCTAAAACTCCAGATATTCTGAAAAAGAAGAAATGTTAAACTGAGATTTGAGTGTGTGTGTGTGTGTGAGAGAGAGAAAGATGGTAGGTTTAAAAGGGTTTCCTCCTATTTTCAACTAGAACCGACAGAAGCTAACTTTGAATCAGCTATTGCTCTCTCTCTCTCTCTCCCCTGTGTCGGGTAATTCAATTTGTTTGGGTAATGATGGCGATGATTGAATAATAGTTGGCCGTTAGAAAACACTAGCGCCAGGAGAAGTCCTGGCGTGCCGCGCTTCTTTTGGTTAGTACGGTGTGCTTTAGGGGTTGTGCGTGAGTCTGGAGGGAGGGGACTAGGACTGGAAGAAGTACATTTTTGCATGCCGTTTTAGTAAAAATTAGGCGTTAATTAGAACCCAAATCTTGAACGTTGCATCTGGATTCTGCAGGCTGGAGCTGGCAGTTAAATGAGACAGCTGTTTTATTTTATTCTACAGTAATTATTTTATTTTAAATTTAAAAGTGATGTAAATATCTTAGCCATGGAGTATATACCTTTCATCAGTTTAATGCTTATAGTTTAGTGGAGTTATTAGTAAGTTGATTGCTAAATTAGTAATGGGGTTTAATAAAGTTGACTTGCTGTTAATTTACATGTGCTATCTCTTTTGATAACAACTTGCTTCTACTACGAATATATTTTTGGGATCTTTATTAGTGTGTAAACATCATACTTATAATTAAGTAATCACACTTTACTAACAATCACAAAAGTGACCACTGGTTGACTTACCTTTTCAAATTGTAATAATTAAGTTATTTTCGACTGACTTGTTAAACCCTTGATTAACAAAACCAATCTAATCATCTAAGGATTCTGAGAATATCGTTATACATCAAGGACTTGTATGTGTGGTGTGATAAAGTTTGACTAGATACAAGTTGCTGCAGTATATTGTATAAGGTCATGTATTTGTAACCAAAGGATAGTTGAATGTTTCATTTATAATAATAATGACTTAGTTGAATATTTGATGCATCAAGATAAGTACCCTTTAGCTTTCACAAAATTGTAACTATTTTGTTTATTCCAAAGGGTAATGACCATGTACATGTAATACATATTAGTGGGATGACAGGTATTTTTGCGGGAAGGGGGCAAGGGGTTCAATAATTTTGATCAAAACTTGGTAAATTGTATGTGTTGGGTTATTGTCGTGCCAACACGATAACGACAACATATGAAAAAGTCAAATTTGAATACGAATCCGACACGAATTCGACACAAAATTATCATGTTGACACGATAAGAACAAGAACACGATATGGCTCGACAATTACCTATTAATTTTTTGAGTATTCATGTCATGCTTTTTGGTGGAAGAAAAAATGCATATCGTCACTACACCTCACCCCACCAAAGAGAACTTATATTTTCTCACGAGGACTAGGGGGTAAATTTGTAAGCGCTTCCTACAACATGTTGACTTGAACATAGATTGTTGGCTAATTTAGCTGACGCTTAGAATATTTTCAGCTTTCTGAGCTGTTAAGAGGTTGTTCTTAAGGCCTCACCTAATTGGCCTCAATGATTCTTTTAGAGATCTAAAGGGTAACTTACGAACTAGGTAATACGATATTTATTTTCCAAGTTGAATCAACTAAGGAGTTTAGACGAAGAAGATATTTCGTTTAAAGTTGGGATGTTGAAAGTGTGCTCCAACACTTTGAAGATTTCCGAAAATTGATTTAGTTCAAGAGGTGTTTTAAAAAATTTACAACTCGAGTTCTAGAGATTACCTAAGATGAAATTTACCATTCTGGAAATTTACCATCAAATACAAACACATACCAAAGCACAACACTTTCTACCAATAATTTTAAAAAATAATTTAAAAATAGGAAACAAAATTGTATTGAATGGAAATTTAATGGAGTTATTCTAGACATATATTATAAGTTTCTATATGAAAATAGGAGTAAAATAACAAGTTTTAGTCCACTTTCTCCCTTTCCCAAATTGTCATGGGCAGATATTTATTGGAAGGTTCATTGAATGACCATCAATTTATAAAATTTATACCGAATGTAATACATAACCAAATAGGGTGAAATCAGGGGAATATGAAATCCTTAGGTGTCTAGTTTCCACAGTAAAATTTTGAGATTGACATTTCTAAAGGATTAGAAATTGTGCACGTTTTAGTGAGGGCTATCAAAACAGAGCAATATTGGTAGAAAATCTCTATAAATTCATATGAGCTCGGTTGATGCTGATTTTTTAACACAAGTCAGAGCGCACGTAGGGCTAGCTACTGACCAAGTTTTGAGGTTAAAATGAAAAAATTTGGTCGACCATACTCAGTCTTTATCAACTCATTTCTCTTAGTTTCTAGGACATACTTAGGTTCAATTTAATTGCACACAATACACACTCACACAATCACACACATTATAACACGTATAGGGTCCTTGGGGGTGAGCATGCACACGACATGGGCGTGTAGCTCGTACCGAAATTCGGTATGTCATAACTCACGGCATACCGAAAACACGGTACAGTAACGGTGCTGAAAATTCTCCATACCAAAATTTTGGTATACCGAAAAAATTCAGGAAGGTAACGGTATGATATTTACTCATACCGGTGTTTTCGGTACGGTATATGGTATGACAGTTTTGGTACGGTATATACCGACCCACCCTTATGTATATCTACCTCTCAGCTTCTACCGAGAAAGTGGAGATGACGGCTGTCTTTCGGTCGAGTGGATAATGGTAGCTTAATTGGTGTGCACGGCGGTTGGACCCCGGCTGAAGGTGGCGAGATCGCGGGGCTGTGCGTGATGCGGCAGCGGGCTTTTGGCCGGAGTTAACGGCCGAGGAGAGACGATTGCAAGGTGGTGGTGCTTTGACCGATGAGAGAATGGCGAGGCATAGAGGTGCTTTGGCTTCTCTTGCACGTGAAGATGAAGAATGAATATGAGAAGTTTTTGGAAATTAAATTGGAGTGGGTGAGTGGGGTGACCGAGTGGGAGAGAGAGATGGAGGTGTCTTATGTTATTATTCTCTCTTCCCCATACCCTTAGCCAATTTTTCTTCCTTTCACAGGCACTAATTATGATTTTATTTTTATCCTTTGTTGTTATTTTATGAGCTAGTCTATTATTTATTAATCCCATTCATCGCTTAATTCCTCTTGCTAGGGTTATTTAATTGTTGGGCTAAGGGAAATGGGCTCTCAATGAGCTACAAGAATCGGCCTGTGATCGGGCTTAGACGGGCCGCCGAGTTCGACCCTCTTAGTTGGCCCGCACTCTCGTTGTATATTCTCACGCCCCACTCTATTATGGCATTACTATAAATTTAATTGAACTATCTCGAATTTAATTTGGGCTCTGAGATATCTTAAGATAACCGACCCAAGCATGATCTAAATGGGCTCGAGGAATTAATTTTGGGCTTGATGTGGGCTTCGGGCTACTTAGTAATATTAGGCCATCTACTTCTAACTCGGCCCACTCGAGTGTAGGTTATGACTAGTTCGACTAATCACATAAGCACGTCCTCAAAATTTTGGAATTTAACATGATCACATATCATTCTGGAAAAGCTCAAACACTTAGCACATACTACTCACTTAACATGCTCATGCAATTCATGAAATCTAGTTTGAAATTAAATTCAAATTCTAGTTTATTATCGAATTTATGAAAATAAACTCTTATGATATATTATCAATTCCTTTAGAAAATTATCTTATCAGGCGCACATAATTTATTTTGGTATAAAATTAATTCACCCTGATTTTTGTGAATAAAGGATCTATCTTAGCATTACTTTATTTTTAAGATAATATTAATCCTTGGTTAGAAATTCGGAGCGTTACATATAAATAACTTATTTCTACTGTTTATACACAAAGTATGTTCCAATAACATATATTTTGTTGAAGACTTTTGTTTGATTAGTTCATAACAAAATTAGTTCATCATGTGTGGCTAAAATTTCAATTTCTTGTAATGTTCCAACTCCGTGGTCATTTTTTAAAAATGATCATGTATTATTTATTACAAATGAATTAAAATCATAATGTGGAGTTATCTACTGTAAACTTAGTTAAAAAAAATTCTCTAAGCCCATACTATATATATAATAATAAAGCAAGATACTTCAAATCACAAGAATTTATATAAAAAAGCATATGATACTACCTAATCAAATAAAAAGTGATTTATGAATAAATTTAGTACTGCATTGACTATTGAGTTTCACAATTTATATGTTTTAGTAAAATTATTAAATAAATATTGATTTGTTATCAGATTATGATGGTTGT
>JAYDZE010234414.1:0-20167 GCA_034509125.1 Monilaria moniliformis
ACCGCCTCCGGCCAATACTCAACAAGTGGAGAGGCTGAGGCATTCGATTTGAATGCCTCAATGGATGAAAGTGTTGGGACACAGCACCCACAGGAGCCAACCCGTCCTATGGGGCAGAAAGCTGCCAAAAGAAAAGGGAAGGGGAAGGCCAAAGCGGAAGTCGAGGTTAGCCGAGACTCGTCCATGGATGAGATGACGAGAGTTGTGCTGTTCAAGGAGTACAGGAAGTATTTATCCATGGACGTCTCCCACTTGAGCGAGACCCAGAGGCAACAGCATGCCACCGCCATCGCCATGATTGCAAAACAATTAGGACTTTAGATTATGTAGTTTTTAGTTTTTAGTTAATGTAATCGTAGGATTTTTAATTATGTCATTTTTTCTTTTTAATTTATGTAATTTATGATTTTAAATTATGTATGTTTCAATTTTAATTAAACACTTTTCGAATTTCGTGTCTACATTTTACACATAACTTAATTGCGAATTCATATATAAAATTGAAGTAAAAAATGATAAAATGATAAAAATTGAGTTGTTGCTGATTTGGGGTTGGGATAATGGTGTTGTGGCTGAAAAGTAAAATTCTGATGTGGCAGCCAAAAATTGAGTTGTGGCTGGATTTTTTGGGGCTGGGATAAGGATGCCCATATAGCCATGGGATTCGATCTAAACTTCTTCTATTGAACGGCAAGATCCTCGATCGCAACAAGTTTTGTGTTCTACCCATGTACCTCTCATTATTAGTTTATCATATATAATAATATTTAATGTAAAAAATCATCTCAAAAAAATATTTAACATAAAAAATAAAACTCTATAACATAATAGATCATAATCAGGAATGTCAATCGGGTCAACCCTATCAAGTTGTCGGGCTATTCAGTTACAGGTCATTCGGGTTGTGATTTTTTTAGGCTGGAAATTCTGAACGCTAACCATAAATTATTGGGTTTCGAACTAACCTACCGGGCTAATTGGGCTCATTTTTTTATGATTTTTTAAATTAATATTTTAAGTTTGATAATTATAGGATTTTAAGAAATAAAATAAATCCATAAATGAATGTAATTTCAAATTAAATCTAATAGGTAACTCTTACAGAAGTAAGAACATACATTTTTCTAAATGATGATCGTTTTTCAAAATTTTGAATTTAAATGTTATAATAAAAAAAAGTAAAATGATGAATATAACTTTTGAATATTGAATCAAAATGCATTTTTGAATACATTGGAATTTTTTTCTTATTATATTAACTGTCAAAAGTTTGAAAAAATTACAGTAATGAAGTTTGAAAACAAAATAATGAGAATTCACTAATTTTTGGGTCGATCCTGTGGGGCTCGGTTTATCTTTGGGCCAACTTTATTGGTTTTTGGACTATTCGGTTAAGTATCATTTGATAGGGATGCCTGGTTAAAACCAAACCGACGGTTTTGGAATCGCAACCACCCGAAACGGTTAAACCGAAATTGTAAATTTGGTTCCAGCGGTTCGGTTCCGATTCCAAAAAAATGTAACCAGAACCGCCGGCTCGGAACTGGCGGTTTCTGACATTGTAGGGGGAAGGGGGTAGGGTACAAGCTAGGCTGACGATGCAGGCCGAAACAGCCGGTTTCTGCTGCAAAACCAGCGGTTTTGGCAGAAAACCGGCAGTTGCCGTCGGTTTTCACTTTTTTTTTTTCAAAATTTTAATTGAAATTCAAAATTTTCCCACTCATTTTTATCTATAAATACCCCCTCATCATCATCATCATTTCAACTCACTCCTCTTGTATCAACAAGAATTCTCTCTTCTCTACCTCCAAATTCTCTTATCTCTATCTCCATTATCTTCAATCTAGGCTTCTAGCTCACTCCTCTTATGTTAACAAGAATTTACAGTTCTTTAAAAACACTTGGTCGAGCACATTCTAAATATTACTGCAGTATTAACAAACTTAGCAAGTTAACAACCGCGCCAAATATTACTACAGTATTAATAAGAGAAATTATGTAACATGAGCACATCCAATTATCTTAAAATTTAAGATAATTAGAAGTGATGTTACATAATTTCTCTTATTCATTAATCATTACTATAGTATATAGTCATTAATCATTACTGTAGTCTAGAATTTATTAATTATTGATTTATTTATACTCGTCTTCAATTTCCTATTTCAATCAACTTGAATTCTTTTTATATATAAAAAAAAAGAACTGGCAAAACACGATACCGGAACCGGAACCGCCAGAAACCGGCGGTTTCCGATTCCAAATCGAAACCGACAATTTCCTTAGCGGTTCAGTTACGGTTCATATGCCCTTGGAACCGGAACCGGTGGTTCCAAATCGGAACCGACGGTTTCAGAACCGTGAACGCCCCTATCATTCGGGTTGAGACTTTTTCGGGTTATAATTTTCCAACCCTAACCCTGTCAGATTGTCGGGTTAATCGGTCGACTCATGAATTTCGGGATAAATTGATATCCGTAGTCCTAAAAATTAGTTATTAACAAAACATTGAAATAAAATGCTATTAAAATTATCTACCATGATTTGATATAATCAATGCTAATTAGTCATTAAAGTATTTAAAAAGAATACAAAAATTAATATTGAAAATGAAGAAAAGAAATAAAAATATACTAACAAAAATTGAAAATGAAGCGCGATTGAAACAATAAAAATAGAATAAAAGATTGGAAAAAGTGCAAATAAACCCCTAAAGTATAAGTTCAAATTTAAGAAACCTTGTCATCGTTTGTTTTGGAGCAATTACGTTCTTATGGTTACTAAAGTACCATATATATACTCCCCTCTTGACTAACATAATGCATATTAGCGTTAGTAAAATATCGATTTTACCAAAGCTTTACGCATAAGTTGTGTGCTCAAACAAATATATATACCTCTTTAAGATTGATTCCACATGAGATTGAGTGTAAGTGTTGAGTTCGACAGTTGGACGTTTGGATTTATAAGTTGTTACAGTAGTTAGTGTTTCCTACAAGAAAAATCACTTTCCTCGCAAGTATTTGTCCTAGTTCTGACTACGACACTCTAACATCACCAACCCAATCCTACACACTTCATATATCCTTTCCTCGGACATATTATAATATTATTAACAGAATGAATCACAGGAAAATCCGATCGCAGGGATACGTCCCATTTTCATGGGAAGAAAAGCCAGGAATTCCCAAATTCATCAATCCCAATAAGTCGAAATCTTCCTCGGACATGGATATGGCCATGGTGTTCGAATTCGACAATCTTAAAATTATGTCTGAAGAAAATGAGGGGAGGAGCGTCGCTCCGTCGCCAGCACTGCCGCGGAAAAGCTGCAAAGGAAAGGGCCTCCGGTGGCGGGATGACCCGTTCTTTGCAGCTTTGAAATCATGCACGAAAGAAGAGAAGAATTTGAGTAAGAAGAGTTTCTTCTCTTGCAAGCACTCTTGTAACGTAGAAGATAATAACTTGGTTAACTTTTCGAAGCTTCCGCCTATTCCTAAACAGAGGTACTATGCCAGATCCTTTGCTAGGAATTTAAACTGATTTTTAGAGATTTATGTAACCATTAATTTGTGTCATGTTTACCAAAAGTTTTATAGTTTGCTAATGAACTGTACATGTCAAACAATGTGACAGTTTATTACTAGTTACATATGCAACCATCTTCACACATCTAGAAAATTAATCTCATTTCCATGTAAGGTCCTCAGTGATAGCTAGAATTATAATCCGTCATGATACAGTATTACTACATTGGTATTTTAGTTTGATTAATTTTTCCAACCTTGCGTTGTGCGTACACCAATGAATATATAAAATAAAAACTGCATAAATCGCTCAAAAAATTAAGAATAATTAATGACCATGTATATATGGCCACCATCAAACTTGATTGCATAAGAAGGTTATCCACCACTTTATCTCTTCACCATATTTTTGTTCAATTATTTATGGACCTTATTCCACTTTTTACCTCATCTCTTATTCAAGAATTAACACCCACAACTTTATCCTTTTACCACCCATTTCCTTCTAGTATTCATGAGTTTCAACTCTTAGTTTTTTTATGAATTTCTATATGTTTATTATATATTCTAATTAAATTGAATTTTTAATTTAATTAAAAATACGAATTTCATTAAAAATAACATAACTAAAATACTAAAATTACATAATTAAAAATCAAAAATTACATAATTAAAATCCTAAAATTACATAATTAAAAACTAAAATTTACATAATTAAAACCCTAAAATTACATATTTTAAAATCCTAAAATTACATAATTAAAATTATATTATAGCATATCCAAATTTTTCTAGAGACTTTGGAACATTTTTCAATGTACCTCCAATTGTTGAGGGGTTATAGTACTCGTTTCTCTGCTATATGCTTTCAACAATGCATTGTACATGACGTATCTGTTCGCTTCCATTAGCTCCTCTGGGTTCGGTGGTGGAGCTGCCACACTGCTCGAGGTCGGCGCTTTCTCCTTGCCTTTGTTATTCGTTGCCTTCATTCCAATCGGATGGAGCCTACTCGGTTGGAAGTTCACTCAATTGATCCCACTTGTGGACCCGAAGCCGCTGATTGTTGAGTATTGGTTGTCCGGGGTGTGCTTTGTGCGCTTCGACCCCAATTCTAGCCATCCGCCCACTTGTCAACGTTTCGAACTCTCTCCCAAGTTGCGACACACTTGAAAGACTTCTTGTGATCTTTGTGTTAGATTTTCATCGTGGCTTTGAGAATATCCGTCTCGCTTGCGTTGCTTGACCATTCTTTCTCTTGGTTGTTGGAGATGGTGCATAACGTTGAGAATTCTGGGCTTACGGTCGAAGTAAGATCGAATCTTGTTAAATATGCGCAGCGAAGCGCCTTCCAGGCGAACCACATTGTACGAATCGACAACTCTCTCCCAAAAACACTTGGCTTTTGGTTGTTTCCGACAACCAGATCTTCCATTTTATCGACATACACCTCGAAAATCCGTTTCGTTTCCTTAGGGATGTAAATTGCTTGTATGTCACGTGATGACTACTTATCGGAAAGTTGGATGTTGTCCAACGTTTGGGTATGGATTTCGGGAACATATGCACCTTGGGGCGTCGACGACTGGGCAGAACATGGAGTGGTGCCTCCAAATATATTGTATAAATCGAATGTTAGAGTGGCTGGATCGTATAACCTTCATGAAGGAACCAATCACGCCATTGATTTTGCTTGTCGTCGCTGACCATAGTGGATTTTGGAATTTGGTGAGAGTTATGATAATAATAAATTAAAAATTGAGAACTAAAATATACTAGAAGATGATGAATTTATGTGAAAATGATGTGAGGGAAGGGAGCATTTATAGAAAGGGATAAAAGGGGTTGATCTAATTAAAAAAAAGGAAAGATCCGTTGGACAACAGATAGTATAGAAAAAAAGATTTTTTTTTTTTCAAATTCAAAACAAAAATCTGCCAAAACGAAGCCCATTAGCATATGCAGCGAGTAGGCTCAACGCTCACATGTTATTGCCCGTGGAGGAGAGCGCGCATGGTAGGCTAGCTCGCCAGCTTTCACTCCGCCAAGAAACACCCGACCAGAAGAAAGGGGCGACGGAGTTGCGGATGCTCGTATATCTCTTTCTTACATCTATAAATTCAATGGCATATTGCCATCCTCCGCTTAAACAATAAAGAGAAAACTTTAACATTGTGTAATATATAATATATTAAAAAATTATTATTCATTAAAATCCATTGATTTTGGGATCATACTTATTTATATATATCTATTAATATATTAATACACAGAGTAAAAAAGATTTTCTGGAAAATTTGACAGTTCTCTTTTTTCCAATATTTTGGGCAGTTGCAGATTTTAACAATAAATAATATGCCTATTTTTCTGCTCAAACCTACCTACCGTAAATTCATATTTCCTTTTTCAACTCCTATATTTCCGCAAACCTACCGATTTTCATTTTTATTGAAGCTAATCCTATCAATTTTCTATTCCTTTTTATTTCTTTTCTTCATCTTCTCATTTTTTTCATTCATTCATTTTTAAAATTATGTTATTTTGACTAATGATAAAATATTCAATATGCATATCAAATTAAAGATCATAATAAGAGCTTTAATTTAGTATATATTTTGTGCAAAATAGATTTAAAATTAAAAGTTATAGAAATTAGGAATCTCAATCTAATTTTTTTGTTTCTCTCCCCTTTATTAAATCATGTCGTATATTATTTTTTATCTTTCGTTTTTTTTCTATATTTCTATTTTTTTTTTTTGGTTTTATTTAATTTGCTTTATTTTATTTTTCATTTTGTTTTATATAATTTTGAAGCTTTCGATGATAATGCTCTTGAATCCGTTAATAAATATTTCGTTTTTCAAAAGATTTTGAGTCAGCTTATTATATTGACATACAGAGAAAGTAAATTAATTATAAAAGAGGCAGTCCATACATATATTCTTAAAATACATTCTTTTGATGACACGACACATATTCACACTTCTTACAAATCGAAAGTCATTTGAATTTGATCTGGGAGCCAAGGGACTGGTGAGAAATAATTGATTACAAATTTTGATTGTTTAGAATGATACAAAGATGATAGTATTACCACAATGTTATATAAGTATTCCATAAATAATAATTATATGTCTTTGTTATTTTTATTGAATTCATTGATAATTTGACTTAGTTGTAAGTTGTTTAATATTCATATATATAATTTATTAAAAATATCGCACACTTTTGATGGTCGTTGTGCATTGCATGCTTAGATGTACTACTTATTACAATTTCTTGATCCCTTTTTTATGTGACAAAATGTTTGAGTTGCTTTTAATGTATTATTTTAACTTATCGAACATAATAAATCCAAGTAAAAAACAAATGAATTTGAGTCTTCGGGTAATTAATTAAGAGGCTCGCTGTAAAGATTTTCCATACTGATTAGGGAACAGATGTTCTAATTACAACTCACTTGATTTTTTTGTGAGATTATTGAAACAGAATAAGATTTTCATAATTAATAGTAGGATATTTATGTATATTACACAATACTTACAAATATAATAGGAATTCCGCTGAAAAAATATCAAGGTGTGTTTGGTAGAATACATTTGAATTGTGTTGGAATTGTAATTCTATGTAATTAAATTTGAAGTTATAATATTCTAATTAAATTCTAAATTTTTTATTTTATAAAATTAAGTAATTGATATAAAATTGTATTGTAATTCCAAATTTTTTGTTTGATAAGTAAAAAAAATTAATTAAAATTTGACATTTACTTTTAATTGAATATATATATTTTTAATTTTTTATTTATATACACTATGTAACTTTATATTATTTTTCTATATTTTTTGAGTTGTGTTCAAGTATATGTGTTGTGTGTGTGTGTGTCATGTGTGTGCTTGTTGTGTATGTATTGTGTCATTGTGTGTGCAATGTTGTGTGCCATGTGTGTTGTGTGCTTGTGTGTGTTTGTTGTGTGTGTACGGTGTGTGTTTGCTTTGTGAGTATAGTGTGTGTATTGTGAGTGTAATTTTATATGTCGTGTATATTGTGCGTGTTTATGTATGTTTGTTGTGTGTTGTGTGTGCAGTATGTGTATTGTGTGTGTAGTGTGTCAGTGTGTGCGCACGCGCAGTGTGTGTGTGTTGTGTGCAGTGTATGTATGTGTGCAGTGTGTGTTTTGTGTGCAGTGTGTGTTGTGTGCAGTGTATGTATGTGTGCAGTGTGTGTTGTGTGTACAGTGTATGCACCTATATCTGTGTAGTATGTGTGTGCTTGCAGGTACCCAATTTTAGTTATAAAATTCATATTGTAGAATTTGACAGATTTGAAATCGGAGTTTAATTGCAAATCCAAATTTGTTTGTAGTACTAAACAATGAATTTGGAATTGAAAACTCCAATTCAAAATTCAAGCTCTCAATTCCATAATACCAAATGCACATTTAATGTTTATAATTACAAGTTGTCTCAGACTTTTTTTTTCTGTTTATTTTTTTCTTTTTATTAATAAATAGAATTTGCAATATGACATACATTCAATGAGTTTTGTACTATACGTAATTACATTAACAAAATTAGCCATGATAACTCTTAGGGCCCATTTATTTTTTAAGAAAGTAATGTTGTTGACAAATATGATTGCTGAGAATATGATTTCGAATAATATAATTCATAATAGATTATTTATCCTGTATTTGAGAATACTAAAAAAACTATTAGAATTCTAGACTTATATTGATCAATTAAACTCAATTAACTAATAGACTTAAGACTTAAAATAAATTTTTCATAATGAGATTATTAATTGAATCTTGAAATTAAAAAGAGAAATATCTAAAAAAAGTTAGAAAATAAAAATCTTTAAAAATTAGAAACTACTTATCTTGTTTTCAAAAATTTTATTACTTTTCTTATTGAATAAAAAATTAAATAAACACAAAAATTTAAAAATTAAGAATCAAATTATTTTACAAGACATAATTCTACCAAACAAACGTCGACTTACATTATTATCATCCAGTGAGTTGAGTATTGTTAATCAAACGAGACGTTGGTGTAATGCTGTTTCCATATTATGCATCGTATTTCTTCAAAAGTAATAATAAACTAAAATATACCAAACTAACATGAATAAAAAACAGATATTTTAATCAACATCTGAAAAAGTCAAAATATATTTTCACGGTCATAGTTTCGAGTTTCGATCCAGATACCGTTTATGAACCAATTTAAAATATGGCGTTAAATTACTTGGGCCTATAGGTATCTGGGCTGACTCAAATTTAGTCTAATATAGGTTTGTAAACATTAAAATAAATGGGCTGATTTCCTGTGCGACCGCCCCCCTCCTATTTAATTTAATTAATTATAAAATTTTAAGAAATTAACAAATTCTAATTGATAATTAATAAAAGATATCCATTAGGGGTTTTATAAATCTTAATCATTATTAACAACCCTAATTGAAGACCATTACACCACAACATAAATTAAATACGTTATAAATCTTAATCATTATAAAATTTTAATCATTATAAAATTTTATAAATACGTTATAAATACGTTATAAATCTTAATCATTATAAAATTTTCAGAATTACATAGGTTATATATATATTATAAATTAAAACACTACGCCGCACCTAGGTAAGACCATTACACCACCACATAAGGTGAAATCATACTACACCGCACATAGGCAAGACTACACCGCTTGAAAGCGGGACCACTAAAGCACCACACAACGTGAGAAATAAACACTGCATGTAGGCGGGATTAAATTCAAAACCTCTTTCTGAGGAGAGTCTTGTGGTGCCCCAACTTTGCCACTTAAGCTAAGATTCATTACACAGTCCACATGGTGCGTTGCACCCATACCAAAGTTTTAGCAAAAATAAATAACTTAAAGTAGAATTATATTTAGGATAATCTGCCAAATTCTGGTTTTGCACACCAACTCAAATGCCAGTCTGATAATTACTGAACTTTAAATTTTATTTGACTTGACTAACAAGTTGGATCCGACCCAATATAATGCTGACGTGGCCGCCAGAAAATTTGAGGTGGCCAAATCGACCGACGAATAAAACAACGTCATTTAGAAATATGATACCAAAACATGTAACACCCTCACTTGATTAACTAAATAATCGAAGCGATGATTTGTATGTGGCACGACACGTGCATATCTGTTATGGGTCCTTATCTAATCTGTCTGTTCTTCGCCCTTATATGGGGTATCTATTTTGTGCCCTTACTTGAGCTATTCGATCGATCCCCTCGCATGAGCTATATCTGTATCTGGTCCGTGTACCCGTGTCTATCACCGAGCTTGTTAATAGGAGGCTATTGTTGCTAATTAAATGTTATTTGGAAGTTGCTATTATGTTATATGAGATTAATCAAGGCTATTTGACATTGCTTCTGATTATACATGGTAGTTAGAATAATATGGTGTGATTGGAGATGGATTGAAGTTATATATAAACTCATTTGATAAGATATGCAGTTATATGAAGTTATGTGATATTGTCTGGAAGTTTTATTACTATCTTGTTGAAGATAATATTTGATATGATTTACAAAGTATGTTGTATAAGATATAAATTGAATTGGCCTTTGGAACAATATCGGATTGATATAATGCTAATTAGAGCTATAGAATACTAATTGAGATAATAGAAGCCCTAACATACTATGTTGGGATTAACTATTTGTTATAGTGATATTAGAAGTAAATTATGAGTTTGAATATACGGAAAGTGATATGAGATTGCTTAAGTTTTTCTCATTGGTTTAAGTTAACCTTATCTATGGTTATGGGTCAACAATACGTCCTATTGAGCTCGGGAATTATATTCTAATGTGTGAATATACTATTGAGTTTGTAAATCTCAGTCCTGTGTTGTTATTTCTCTCATTTGTGTTGATTAGACTATCAACATCCTTCCATCATCTGAGCAGTTGTGTCTTCGTAAAGTCATTAGTCACCTTTTGGTTAAATATTTAGATATGTTAGACAATGTTGACATGTCCGCATTTTTGGTATTTGTGTATATAAAGTCCACCTTAGCTGCTGCATAGATAGCCAAATATTTTGTAATTTAAACTGGGTTATGATCAGGTTCATTAATGATAGTATGTTACAATATGATCATATTTTGATATAGCATGAGCATAAAAAATGTATGTTTAAATCTTGTTAATCTAAAGTAAATAATATATGAATATGCTATCACCGTTGATGTAGTATAAGTACAAAAGGTAAGTGGCTAAATGATATTAACAGTTTAAATTTTTTTATACCTCTAATCGATAATATGTTTAAAGTACATGTCTATCATACTAGAACGTAACATCACTTTTCCGATTATTTAGTTAATTGAGTAAGAGATGTTTCAAATAACTTGTAAATTACAGAACTTTGAGCAATTTCGGATTTCGCACACAAATATTAAATTTATTTAACAGATACCGAACTTTTAATTTCATTTGATTTTCCAAACAAATTGCATCATGACTCAATTTTTTGCTGACATGGCTGCTTGAAAATTCGAGATAGCCAAATCAGTCAATGGATACAATGACATCATTTTAACTTACCAAAATCACCATTTTCGATTGAAATTATGCATAATAGACTGAAATCGATTTGAATATATAGCAAAATTCAAGATGTCAGTGCAAAATTTTCTAAAATTTCAAATTCTCTACTCGACCATAAACTAAATAATACAGTCTCACAAAACCACAAAATCTTGTTCTATAGAATTCGAACCCTTTTTCATTAAACATATTAGGATGCGAATGTGAGCAAGCTAAATTCAGTAAAACTGAAAAAATGGAAAAATAATAGAAAGCTTTGATATGGCATCTAAATCTGTATAGGGCAAACGAAGGCTGTAGAAGATGATCATTCTCTGTTTTTATTGTTCTACTATATCATAAATTGTAAACCGTAAACATTAAACCAAAAATCGTGAACAAATTTAATACCACATTTGTGCAAAATTAGATCGATTTTCAAGTTGGTGTGCAAAGTTAGACAAACTTTTAAGTTCTTAAGTTCAGTAATTTACAAACTATTATTCATACATTTAATGTCACTTGTATACCTCACAGCCACAATTATGTCACGTTAACAACATGTCATTTTTCATTTCGCTAGATACCGGTCTTGATAACAAAATCAGATGAAATTGAAAGTTCAGTAATTACCAGGGAACATATAAGTTGGTATGCAAAACCAAAATCTTCTAAAAATTTAATAATTTACAGGAAAATAACCCTCATATCCATATATATGTTTAACTAAGTAGGCAATTACTTCTGGAAACTTACCAAATTGTTCATTGAAATTATAAAGCAAATTGCAATGTGAACTACTATTATAAGTTAAATCCTAGTATTATTTTAGTTAATATTAATTGAGTTATAAGATGTTTTATTAATACTTCTAGAGTAGTTCACGACAAAATAATTTTTTCATCAGTAATTTCTAAAATCTATCGGTAAAGCATCTTTAAAATCATTATTGGTAATAATTTTACCGACCGATGTATGCCCATCAATGATTTTTCATTCGAAAAATGACGTTCAGATGAGTTCACTGTCAGATCATTGACATACTTTTTTGTCGTTTTTACCGACAGATGTATTCCATCATTAATTACCAATAGAAAATTTCTTCGGTAATTTAATTTAATAAAATCTGCTCATTCTCAATCTATATGCAACATGCTGATTTTGTAAGAAAGAAAGAAAATTAACATTTACTCGATGAAAATATATAGATAAAACCATTCTTACAAAGAAGAGAGTGATAGGGGAGATCAATGATGATTCCCCTAAACTCGGGATCCCATAAGATGATGTTTTGAATTTAATTATCATTCAATTCAATTAAAATCTGCCTAAAACGCAAATTGACAATTAAATAATTGGAAATCCTAGATCATGATATCTAAAAGTTCGAATGTTACCTTTAATTCTAGATCTTCTGTTTGTAGACAATGACTTTCAACTCACAACACTCCTCCAAAATTCGAACTTGAATCTTCTAGTCGATTATCAAAATTCAGGTTTGAATGTAGGGTGGGCTACATTCTATGAAACCTATAGCTAGAGTGGAGAAAATAAATAAAATTGGGAGAAACAAAGAGAAAACAGGTTTTAGCGTGTTTCTCTGTACACTGACATACTGAATTTAATTCTCTATTTTCCTATTTATAGAATATGTAATAGGCTAGGCCAGGGATCCAAGAAATTTGGACTGGGTTTTCCTATTGAGCTTTTACTAATTAAATCGAGCCCCAATTTAATTCAAGCCTAATAGAATATTAATTTGCACCATTATAAAAATTCATATTGACTTATCCATCAAAATCCAAATTACGAATAATCTGAGCTTCTTTTTTAATTATTAAGATTCTAATATATATTAATTAATTAAAGTCTGCTGCTGACTTTAATTAATTAGTATCATTTACCAAGAGTGGTCTAGTTCAAGAATATTATTTATTATACTGGAATAAATTCCAACCGGCCACGTTTCGTATAATAAATTTTATTTCTCAAACACCTCTTGGGGATATTATCAACCTGGTTCTACAGGACATGATTCAATGCAATAACAATCCTAACACCGCTAGATATTAATTACCACTGCCCAAGATATTAGGATTCTTAGGTTACGTAAACCCTGCACCTTTTGATAAGTCAAAGAAGTGCATAATTATTAACATGTGCTTAATGTTATATACAAAGATTCATAAATAAATAATCATCGAGATTTCATCTTTCATTAATCAACAAGAAATACTTATCTCAACGTGAATCTATTCAGTGTTATACCACACTAGTATCATGAGTCTCCAAAGGTTAGGAAACTTTCGAACTGACACTACAACCTTTCACGATAGATCGTCCAAGTCTATCAAGGCTGTGAAATTTAGTTTTCTTCTGCAAGACACCGATTGAGAGACTTTTAGTGATGTCCTGACCACCTTTCAGTCTACAATACAAAAGACCTAGACTGTTTGCTTAATTATAATCACAGATTATATTTGCTTACAATATAATCACCAGATTATAAAAGACTAACCATGCAACAATAGTAGCTCTTCACTAGTGTTGGAGAATAGTTCTTAAAATTATTAATACATAAGCAGCTCGTAAAATATGTTTTCTAGCATACAACTCTAACAGGTAGCTCCCATTGAAATGACAATGCCAATCTTACTAGATATCAAAGGCATAGATAACAGCTTATCAAGTTCACGATATTCTTGTTTATGAATTTAAACTAGTACAAATTAAACCAAGAAAAGATTAAAAATAATCTATTTATTGACACTATTGATGCAATCTTGATCAAAACTTGCATAAAACTGCTGCAGCTACCCAAACCAAACTAGAACATACATGTAGATATGTTCTGCATATCATTCATAAACTGGTGGAACTGTAAGAAACATTACAAGGCCGCTACAAGTAAAATTCAGAAAAGAATGTAAATAGTTGCATTTGCAAGACAATTTTAGGTATAAATGATATTCTTCAACTTACAAATGTAGCTCAAGGCGACCAAGTCAGTATGACTCCCAATTGCAGAGATCACTAACAAGTAACAACATAAGACTAACAAACATTTTTGAATCCTTTCCAAAGGCAATATCCTCAGAGACGGAAAACACAATGTTTATATGATCGCGAATGAAAGTTGCTACTCCATTTGCCATTTCTTCTTAGAGATGCAAATGTGGTAGAGGCGGAGCTGGTCTGTTGAAGAAGTATTTGCAGAGTCATAGAGTTTATCTTATTTTGAAGTAAGACTATGTAGCTTTACTATCATGACATCGCACACACACATTGATAATTCGACGTAAAAATTGAAGCCGCAATTGAATAAGTCAATGATTCTGTACAGACATGAATTAATCAAATTACCTCTACTATGCTACAACCATTTTCACTGATTCTAGTTGATTTAAGCAATGTAAATGTCAAATGGTAAAGATAAAAGGTTTGACGTAATGAATGAACTTGTTCAAAAGTGCAACAGATTTTGCCCATAAAAGAGAATGCTGAGAAAGAGCAACGACACAGTTGAAACTAATGCGAGCAGAGTGTAACAAGATATCTCAAACACCACCCAAGCAGCCAAAGTCACCAAAAAAATTCCCATAGTCCTATTTCTACTTCTCCACAACATCACAGCTGTAACTATTTATCTCCAAACAAACCACTCAAATTTCTTATATTCAATTTAAACATTGAATATAACTTTTCTTAGTCCAATTCGCATAACTTTCTACTCCCTCTAATTTCGCACAGATAAAAGTCAAAAGATAATAATGAGAAAAAATAAAAAATGTTTAGGGCATTGCATTTTTTCATTCAATGCAGCGAAAGAAGAAGAATGCTAGAGAAATTCGAATTGCACGGATAACAACTGAGAAATTCAAACAAAAATCAGGAAGGTAAGATATATGCTAAATTCAATAAAAGATCAGTTAAATCATAATACCAAAACCTAAACCCTCAACCCTACTCAAATTCAACATCCTCAATCATATCACATACTACGAATCAAAGATTTTTCATTTCCTCCAAAATCTTGTTGAAATACAAAACAAATTGACTATGACTGCAACAACAATTAAATATGAAAGTGAACTACCAACAAAAAGTGTGTGAGTTTTATATCCACTATTAAGCTCAAGAAAACACATTTTACCTCTGTATCATCAGTGAATCCATCTAGGGGTGGGCGGTTAAAACCGAACCGATGGTTTTCACAGGAATCGGAACCACCATAAACAGTTAAACCGAAACTGGAAAATTGGTTCCGGCGGTTCGGTTGCGGTTTCAATTTTTTGAAACCGAAACTGGCGGGTTCCGGCGGTTCGGTTGCGGTTTCAATTTTTCGAAACCGGAACCGGCGGGTTCCGGCGGTTCAACCGCCGGTTTTGATGTCGCAGGCTAGAGGGGTAGGGTGGCAGGGGCTAGGCTGACAAAGCTGGCTCAAACTGCCGGTTTCTGCTGCAAAATCGGCGGTTTTGTCAGGAAAACCGGCGGTTTTCAGCCAAAACCAGCGGTTTTCCGATTATTTTTTTTAATTTCTAATTCAAATTTAAATATTTCCCACTCATTTTTATATATAAATATCCCCTACTCATCCTTATTTCAACTTACACCTCTTGTATTAATAAGAATTCTATTTTCTCTACCTCCAATTTCTCTCATCTCTACCTTCTATTTCTCTCTACTTGTGCAAATTGTGCTTACTTTTACAACTATTACTTGGTTACTTATCATTTATATCCACACATTTACATGAATTAAACTATTATATACACACATCAATAACAAATTATCAATTTCTCTTTGTACAAACTGTGCTTATTTACTTACTTGTTTGCTTAGTTGTTATCAATTATATTCATTTACACACACATTCAAACTATTTCCTTTATACAACATGTCTTCTTCTTCTCAAACCTCTTGTATTAACAAGAATTCTCTCTTCTCAACCTCCAATTTCTCTCATCTCTACGACTCTACCTTCAATTTCTCTCATCTCTAGCTACATGATCCTCATTCTATGCTTCTAGCACACTCCTCTTATATTAATAAGAATTCACAGTTTTCTAAAAACACTTGGTCGAGCACATTCTAAATATTACTGTTGTATTAACAAGCTTAGCAAGTTAGCAACTGCCCCAAGTATTACTACAACGTTAATAAGAGTAATTATGTAACTGCACATCCAATTATCTTAAAATTTATGATAATTAGAGTGCAGTTACATAATTTCTCTTATTTATTAGATCCAAAATGAAAATTAGGTGGTGTTTGTAGTCTTCTAGATTGATATTATGAAACTTTACAAAATTTACATCTTACGAACTTAGCCCTTTTTAGTTTAGATTCTGGAATTTCATTAGATTTAGATATTCCTAATGTAGAACAAATTAAATATGACTTAACAACATGTCGACAAGAAACATGGAAGCTACCACGTTGCTCGATGATTGGGTCAAGGCGGAAATGAGAGCTCAAGAACCGGATTGGGATCTTCGTGTGGAGAGCCACGTTGAAGAATTTACGGAATCCGAAGTCGAATAGGTAAGTTAAGGTAAGAGAACTACGAGGGCTTTGATTTCTCAATGAGGATACGTAGGCAACTCAATTTAAATTGTTAAAGTCTAAACTTAAAGGATTTAAATTGAACTCAAGCCATTTTCTTTTCTTTTTTTTCTTTATCCCCCTTAGAGTATTAGACTTTGTACTTTATACTTTCTGGTAATGTAATGTAATTTGACTTTGTTACAATATGTAAACTTGTAGTAAGTTTGATTTTAATTTTTAATGTAAATTTTATTTTGTAATTGTAACTTGTTAATTTTATTACTTTAAAAAAAACTTCAACTTTGTAATTTATTATTATTACAATTGTACTTGTATTTGTAAATGTAATGTAAAGATATACATTTTGAATAATCAATAAATAGTTATAGTTGCAATTTACAAATGTATTGGTTATACTTAAATTTATCTAAGTTGTCCACATTTAAAAAAAGAAAAAAAAAGAACCAAAAAACCGGAACCGCCTGAACCGGCGCAAAAACCGGCGGTTTTGAACCGGAACCGGAACCGCCGGTTTCCCGTTCAAAACCGAAATCATATCTTGGCTACACAATTTGGTTCCGGTTCCTCCCCCCTCGGAACCGAAACCGGCGGTTCCGGAACCGTGAACACCCCTAAATCCATCTCCTTTAACACCAAAATCATTGATGCAAAGAACCACGATTCTCAAAATGTTTTTGTAAAGATCATTTGTTGATAGCCGACACAACAAAAAAGGCGCGTTTTACCAACAGACTTACCTATGTACACATGTCTATTGCTAATTATCGACAAAATTTATAGTTACCAATGGATAACCGACGGACTTTGACGCGATAAGGACGTGCCAAATTTACCGAATGTTTTATCTACGGATTGTCCGTTGGTACATTTACCAACTAACAACTGTCGTCGGTAAATGTATTCTTACTTTAATTTGAAATTTTATTCATTAAAGAAATTATTGCGGCCCAAGGCGAGGAAGCCGAGCTGAATCTATTATTCTACCAAGATATAATAGGAGACGTCTCGACAAAAAAATGAATGCTCGGAACTAGTAGCATGGCAATGAGCCTTGTGGGTGGCTTCTCCACACAGAGTACTGGATCGTCTAATCCCGCGTGGGGAAAAACCTTATCCCAAATGCAGCAGAACTCAGATATAGAGCGCGTGGAACGGATGATGCTTTAAAATAAGGTTACTAAAATGGAGGAGATGAGGCAGCGGATGACCCAACAATCCAATCAATCGAGTCACTCACAAGCCTACCCTGACGATGACGATTATAAAGAAATGTAATTATATGTTGTATTTCATTACTAGTTTGTTTGAACTGAATTAAACTCGAATTCGTTTGAACAAATACTATCTTAGTTTGTATATTTATCTATCTTTATTATGGATTCGTTGGTGTCTTATTTTATTGTGTTGTTAATTGGCTCGTTGAAAATAGGTTGTCGTAACTTGGTAAACAACAAACGAAAAAAAATCCAGGATTACTGACGGAATGGCCACGTTGGTAAACGTGCATAAACTGAAATCCACAATTACCGACGAAAAACATTTGTTGGTAAGCCCCGTACATTTATTGACGGAGTCTAGTCCGTTGGCAACACCGACTAACAACTTTGTTGGTAATCTTGACGGCAACGTTGACGACGAACGTCGAAGCAGACAAGATTTTCCAATGACTGCGGGCCGTCGGTAAAATTTACCAACAGACAGAGTCCGTCGGTGAATATTTTACCATCGTGGCTTTGACCGACATACGACGTCTGTCGGTGATCCGTCGATAATTAGTTTACTTACAGATTATCTGAATTTACCAACATATATTTTCTTCGGTAAATACCGCATTTTTTGTACTGCGAAACAATGGATTAAATTTAGACACTTTTGCTATTATGATATTTTGAGCAGATAAATGCTGCTTTGCCACTGCTTCTCTTCCTTCTGCTCTGGGGTGCAGACACGCTCTTCATTCGAAGAATCTTGCGGTAAAGACGGAGAGAGGCGAAGAAAGAGAAGAGCGATAGAGAGGGAGGGCGGGAGAGAGAGAAGAGACGATTGATGAAGAGGGGGTTAGAGTTTAGGTGAAAATCAATTTTCGAGAAGGGGGTAAATAAAAAACCCATGTTAGAATTTATTGACAGATAAAATCCGTCAAAAAAACCATCGGAGATATGAGCAGTCGGTAATTATCTACGATAACTTTCCATCGAAATATCCAGGTAAACTCCGCTTTATTGATAGTGGTTATTTTTTTTGCAAGTTCCCCTTGAGCTCTATTTTCGAACGAAAGTCAAGTTGTTCCATTAATTGACCATGTTGTTCGAGACAATATGACACAACCATTATAGTAAGTTAGACTTCCGCACGACACTATCATTTAAATTTCTTTGAATAGAGAAAAATAACATCATATATTGAATTTTGAGGTGTGATGTATGTTTTCAGTGCGCACTGTAGAGCCTCTTGACGACGGTAATTCAACCAAAATATAAAACAGGGTCATCCTATATTCATTTCATGTGACACTTTGTGATATGCTTGTCGTTTGAACATTATATCTGTTTAGGGTTCTCCTTAAGGGTCCGTTTGGTAGCCTAGATGAGATAAACAAAGTAAGATGGGCTTTAAAATAAAAAATTACTGTTACAACAAAATAAAGATTTAATGTTATTGTTTGATAGATAAGATAAATATAAAGATAAAAATAAATATGATGTTTGGTAGAATAGATTATATTGTAGATAAGACATAAAATGACGGTTTTACCCTTATTAAAAATATGAATATATTTATCTTATTTTGATAATAATAAATTATTCAAAAAATCTGTGTTGTAATTAAGTTATGTTTAAGGAAGTTAAGTTAAGAGGATTAATTAAATTCAAATGAGAAAATCAATTGAATTATTGGAAACTGATCAAGCTTATTAATGATTGATATTACTATTGGTATTATTTAATTAACAAGTTATGATTAGTGTTAGTTTAATAAGATTTAATATTAATTAAGTAGATGAATGAATTAATTAACATATTTTTAATTTTAATTATTCAAAGAAAGGGAACAAAATCCAAGCCTGTGCACCCTGATTTTAATTAGTTTAACTTTAATTTTAATTTGAGTTAATTAAGGATAAATTAATTATTAACTAAAATTGAGGTTTAATTACATTTATTAGCTAATTTAGTTAATCCAAGCTGCAATCCTAATTGAGTCGCGACAAACCCAAACCCAAGCCCTTCGCCATTGCCCTTCCACCGCCTTCCTCCGCAGAGCCTGTACCCGCCGCCACCTTCCTCTTCACTGCCTCCCAAATGGTGGAAAATTGAATAGAAAAATGGAAGTCAGATGCAGTAACATGAACAGCCTCATTGAACAAAAAAATGAACACAAAAAATTCACCAAAATAGATTAGTAAAAAATCACCAAAAATCGAACAAAAAATGAATCAAATTAACCAAAAATCGAACACCAAAAATGAATTGAGGAAACTGGCTCAGA
>JAYDZE010234525.1:0-20167 GCA_034509125.1 Monilaria moniliformis
AGTCCAAATTTCCTTGGATCCCTAATCTGGCCCATCATAACTCTATATATAGGAGAAAGGAATGAAGAGAAAACACTTTTGACCTAAACCTAAGTGAGGATTTCGAAAATCACACTAGCGCGCACACACACAATTTTCGAAAATCACTAGGTTTCAAACCTAGTTCCTTGTTCTCTTCATTCTCTTTCAAGTCCTATAGATTTGATAGAATTGTCTCATTACAATATTCAGACCTAGGAGTAGGGAACATATTAGAAGTTCCAAGGTGAGAAATCAAAGATCTTCACGTTGAGAAGGAGCGAGCTATCGTCGAAAACCAACTAGAAGCATGTTTAGGATTTAAAGTTCCTTTAAAGCATGCTTACTTGCATTCTAAAATAAAGTAGAAAGATTTAAATGCATGAACGAATTTCTTATGTTAACCTAGTAGATCCGGGTATGGGATTCCATCATTGGAATATTTAAAACCCCAACATGGCAACCCTTTTACTTAACTCACATCGTTTCTTGAACAAAGTGAACAATAATGTTGTTGTACATGATTATTAACCTTTTATTTTCTGCACACAAAATTCAGCCAAAATTTTCGTAGTTCGAATCGAACCGGGTATCTTTCATGTAAAACGATCAACTTATTTTAACTAATTATTTCGGCAGGTTTCGATTTTTAGAAACGTTTTAAAGTAAATGAAGGTCCAAAAGACATGTGCCAACCCCTTAAAAAGTTGGGATGTCATAGCAGTTAATTTCATTGCGAATGCAGTGACTTTATTCGTCTGGTGCAGTTTTTTTACTATTTTAATTTTTCATGATAAAAATGAGTTTTTACATACCAACACACACACACATACATACGTACATACATACATACATACATATATATATATATATATATATGAGTGAAGATCATATAGATCTCACTTCATTATGTAATATATAGATCTTAATCTCAGCCACACATTTTGGATTTCGCACCAAAGCATAGATTAAGTGTGCTAAAATTATAGTTAGGGTATATTTGTTTTTTACAAGCTTAGGTTTTTGTGCCGCCATAATTTTTACTGCAATTCACTATAAACTTTATACAATCCTTTTCTTTTCACTGTTTGGTCATTTTCTGATTGCTTTCTCGTTTTAGTGTGTTCTTTTTGTTGCACTGGTAATTAATATTTGTTGATTTATTTAGATAGAACACGGAGCTATGAATTTATTTCGTCTATATCTTGTTGATTTAAGTGTGGATATTTAAATGTGTTTTTTGTTTTTTACCTCATTGTGATTTTTTTATGGTTTGATTTTAACATAGTTTTTGTTCTTTAATTGATCGAGATTGGATGTAGGGTCATTCGCGATTTTACACAATTTATATATCTGAATGAATTTTGACATTTTTATGTTGATTTCATCGTTATTTCATCGTTCATATTATGTGCTATGTTCATAGAATTCATTCATATTATGTGTTCCTATGCTAACATTGTTTATTTTTTAACAATGCATGATGCTACTGTTGACTTATGTTGAAATTCGTATGGTAAAATATGCATAATTTAGTCTACACTTGTGCATATTTTGTTGGTTGAATATGCATAATACTTGATTAAGACATGCATGTTATTATTGAATTACATTCAAGTTCGTATGATGGGGCATCCATATATTGAAGTTCAGTAATGCATACACTTTAACACACAAATGCATGTTTTTTATGCAATTGTAGTTGTTGATGACTTAAATTCTAGTTCGAATATGTATTATGTACTAGATTGTAATAGTGAAGATAAAACATATGCTGGGACGAAATTCGATACTTCAGGAGAGAGTGAGAAATTTTATAAGAGCTATGCAGTAAATTGTGTGTTTGATGGACGTCTTCGCCCTATCAAACGTTCTAAGAGTGATGTTATTACCCGTAGGTTTGTTATTTGTAATAAGGAGTGTGAGAAGAATGTTGTTATTTCGTGTTTGCATGCAAAATATTTTGTTCCTATTATTTGCGGCAATTGAATCATTGTCCAATTCATTAGAAATATGCTCTGTCTTAGTCATGGATTCACTCGGTCGGGTCACCCATGACCAGTTATTTCGGTAACAGTGAACTAGTAATTCTGCAGGTGTTTAGAAAATTTGTTTCATCAATTATAGTAACTATTTTCTCAAGTAGTTGCTATAATTGATCAGTGTGCATACAGTTCACTAGAGAGATTTTCAAAACATTAACGTTTTGACCTTTTATGGAGGGGGGGGAATGACATTAATGTCACTGAGTGCATTAGTACTCAACCCACGTTGTTTCGATCTTTTCAACACGGTTGAGAGTCAAAGGAAGGATGAAGGGCAGACATTCAAGGTAGCTTTTTGGAAAATGATGGCTATCAATTAGATGGTCATCGGTCTCTTTTTCGTTGGGACCTGATTTGTAACATCTCTTACTCGATTAACCAAATAATCAAATAAGGGGTGTTACACTCTGATACAGTTTCACATATTTCAAGAAAGGGTAAATGTTTTTTCTTAAATAACAATAATATATCCGAAAAATACGTAAATTTATCCGATCGTGACGTCACTTATTCGATTATTCAGTAACTAAGCAAGGGGTGTTACACGGTTCATCGTTGACCAAGTCAAACACCATTCATCAGTTTTTTCAAGTATCATGCCCTATGTGGTAACCCTCTTTTGTATGACTCCATCATCTCTCGAACATATTGAGCGGATGGAGTCATTGCACCTAAATTTTACCTTGACTTTTATGCATAACAGATTTGACTGAAGTCTTCATACTTTGAGTCAAATCGGGTATCTTTCGAGTAAAATTGTCAATAAATTTAAATTAAATTCTTCCGCGCATTTTCTTTTAAGCCATATTATAGAATAAAATAAAGGTTCAAGACACGTGTCAGTCCCCAAAAAAGCCATACTGCTACACATATGCATTGTAAATGTTTCTTATTATGAAACATTAATAGTTATATTACAAATTACTATAGTACATTAATAAAATAAAAGCTTTATGAAAATGCTTCATTATACCTCTAAAATTAGAGAAACACATCATACTTAATTTGAAGGTAACAACAATATGCAATAATATTGAGATAAATCACTTTTTTATCCACCACTAAAATTAAGACAATTAGATGATAAAAAAAAATTCATCACCTTGGAACAAAAATGTACTACATAAAATAAATGAATGTTGAACGTATGGATATATAGATACATGATAAAAAAAATCAAAACTGAAATATATTTAGAAAAAATATCATTGTATTACATCCTAAATTATTTACACTTACACAAATTTATGCTAAATTATGGATAATATTGATTAAAATAATGAAATATCTAGATTTTAACAAAAAACATCATAAAGGGCAATTTTCAGCTCTAAAATATCGGCATGGCTCCTCAAATACCAAATAGAATTGTAATCAAAATTTATAACAATTATGTGACAAATATTGTCATTTCTAACAATATTGTATACAAAGTAAAATGTTTGTACATATTCTATATCTATTTATATTTTTAATTTTAAGATTCTATAAAATGATAAAAATTATAATATTATATAATTATAATAGGGATAATTGCCATTTAAATCATAACTTTTCATTGACTTCTGTTCAATCCCATAACTTTTGAAACTGGAAAATAAAATCATAACTTTTGACATTTTCTCAATTATCCCACAAATCAAAATTTCGGTGAAATTGGTGGTGACGTGTCAGCCGAAATTTCCGACATAGACAAAACTCATGTTCTTCAAAACGATGTCATTGAGATAATTGTCATTTAAATCATAAATTTTCGTTGAATTCCGGTTGACACGTCACCACCAATTTCACCGAAATTTTGATCTGTGGAATAATTGAGAAAATGTCAAAAGTTATGATTTTATATTCCAGTTTCAAAAGTTATGGGATTGACTAGAAGTCAACGAAAAGTTATGATTTAAATAACAATTATCCCATTATAATAATAGTTGAAAGTGAAATTACATAATTAAAATTGAAAGTAAGCAAATGGAGAGAAAGAAAATTAATCTAATTCAAAGGGAAAAAAGCAAACGGAAAACAACAGGAAAAAAAATATTAAATCATAAAAGATTGTTGGGAAGAACATTTGTAAACAATAATTAAAACTCTATTTCAAAACCAATCTCAAAATTTAAATGAATAATGATTTGTTTCATTTCAAATATATTTTCTACCTATCATATCTCAAATTAAAGATTTTTTTCATGATTTTTCAATTAGATATGTATATTGAGTATTTTATCATTAGTGATATCACTTTTTTGAAATAAAGAAAGAACAAAAAAAACCAAAAATATATAATAATAAATTTAATATTATTTAATTGATCACTATTTTATATTTTATTACAAATTGAAAACTCCCCTTTTAATAATACTACAATTGTTAAAAGTGTGGTCATAAGTGTCCAATCCATTAGATTCTGGCCACAATGTAACAAATTATATAATTATATTTATCATTTTGCTTTATTGGGAAACTTGTGAAAAACGATATATTCCAAAAATTAATCGAAGCAACGCTTTGGTTTAGGAACTGATCTTAACTAAAGTGTTGTTATTGAACAATAAATTTGTCAATAATAATGTGTCACGCGTTTAAAATTGATATGAATAATGAAATTTTAAGTGATGACAAATGAAGGCGCTTTTTTGGCTAAATTATTAGGTAGTGTTTTAAGATTTTATTCAAGTACTTATTTACGTGATATAATAAGCGAAGTCCAAATGCCGTTGTGATTTGAATTTTGGATTCCTCTGTGGCATTCATTGCCATTAGGAATGTTAATTTAGCATGAAATTCATATGTTGGCTCGATTAATCTGATAACCCGACTGGGTTATGCTTAAAAACTATAATCCAAAAAAAATCTCCACTCAAATTACCCTAAATCGAATAGTCTTCAACTTGATAGCCCAAGTCACATAGGCTCGACCCGAAAATTAGCGAGTTCTCATTATTTAGTTTTCAAACTTCATTACTTTAATTTTTTCAAACTTATGAAAGTTATTATAATATTTTTTTCCAAATGTATATAAAAATACATTTTGATTCAATAGTCGAAAGTTATATTCAACATTTCACTTTTTTATATTTTACTATAACATTTAATATAAAACGTTTAAATAAAAAAATATAAAAAACGATAATCATTTATGAAAAATATATGTCCTTATTTCTTTAAGAGTTACATACTAATTTTGAGTTGAATCGACATTTATTTATGGTTGTATTTCTTTGTTAGAATATATAACAATTGAGAGTAATCATTAATTCAAAAAATTATAAATTTTTTAGCCTGAAACCCAATAATTTAGGGTTTTTATTTTTTTAATACGCTCCTCGCAGATTTTTGCTGTTTTTTTTTTCTTATGCAGTATCTCGACGTGACATGAGCATGAAAGGGGTTTAAGAATCAATTTTCTTTTTAAAAGGGCTAAAAGCACATATTTTGGCTTTTTTACCCCATATTGTGGGATGGATCGGTGATCGATTTGTAGGTTTCGTCGTAAACCTAATTGGTTACTCACAATTACGTAAAT
This sequence comes from Monilaria moniliformis, assembly GCA_034509125.1. Classification (NCBI taxonomy): domain Eukaryota; kingdom Viridiplantae; phylum Streptophyta; class Magnoliopsida; order Caryophyllales; family Aizoaceae; genus Monilaria; species Monilaria moniliformis. The sequence goes on from JAYDZE010234525.1 coordinate 5,587, forward strand.
CAATAGTTCAAAACCCCACTCAAAAGTAGGGCATTTTCTATTTTTATAAAAACTTTTATACCAAAAATAATGGTATTTCCAATTATAGCCCCTTTGAGATGTAAAAGTTTATCAACTCTGATGCTCAATTTTTAACTAATAAAAATGACAGTAAATTTTTAAAAATAATTATATACCCTAAGTTGATGCAATAAGCTCTTGATAATAAGTACAAATTTTAATTAAAGCATAGAATTTAAATTAATGAAAAAAAGAATATATGAAAAAAAAAGAATATATGAAAAAATGAATGATATATAAAATGCAACACAAATAGTGGACTCGTAAATATAATCAAAAAATTTAAACAATCAAAATAAATCCTATTTCATGTTTCTTATTTCATTTTCAATTATTTAAATGTAGTGCAACGCCAAAGCAGCAAGATATATCTCAAAAAAATCGATACATCATTCCATACGGAAATTATGCGGATTGTGACATTTTATTAAGCTAAACTAATTTAATGGTGATAATATTTGACAGAAACTCAATCACATCCCATTTTTTTTTATAATTACATTCAAACTAAAACTGTTTGATTTAAATTGAATGATGATGTTATCAAGTTTCAATGTCACATCATATATGCATACGAATGGAATATGCTGATCCTTTACAATTATACAAAATTCTACGTTGTGGAATGAAGGAACCTTGCGATTGAAAAAAAAGAAAGAAAGAATGGGGTGGTAATTTTTCACAAATAATACTTTAATCAAATTTGTAATTATCACACGACTTGATACTCACAATTCTACCACTTTTTAACTTTTTCCAATAATAATAGAAAGATTTTCCTCGATAATAAAACTACGTTTCATAATTAAAGCAATATTGTTTTAGCGGTAAACAATGGACAAACTTTGATCGTATATGCAACAAACAAGAAATATAATAAGCATTAAGCACAGAGAATATGATAAATGTACCATAAAACATAAAAGGAACCTCCATGTAGGTAATCTTAACTCAATCACTCATGAATTGTGTCAATAGGCCCTATGCTTTGCGTTCCTTCTATGCGAGGAGCTACTCGGACGAGATCCTCCATTTCACGAGATGGGAATAGAAGACAAGAAACGGTTTTGGAATAGAGGATCTCGTACAGGAGCCAGTGCTTCGAGGCTTCAGTCCCACCAACAGAGTCACGGACTCAAAACCATATCTGTAGCATCTTGTAAAATCATTACAAGACAATTGCGCTGCTTTGAAGAAGATATGAAGCTTTACTGCGGACCTGCATATTTTGAGGAATAACTTAAATGAAATTATATTGTTAGATATGGAAAGCAATAACAGAAGTTGATGTTTAAAGATTTGACGCCAATTACAAGCATATGACTGATAGGGGTCGACCTATTTCAAATCAAGAGTGAGAAAGATGATGCATTTGTTGCTTACATTTGAAGCATAAGACCTCAAATCTGTGATGGAGATCCCATAAGAGCAATTACGGAGACAAGTGCCCCATAACTCGTGTATTACTGCTTGATCTTTTGATGCGGTGACAAAGAATATCCAGTTCTCTGCCAGACTCAAGCATATATACATTTGGAAGAGATCACAGTTCTTGTCTTTTACATTTACAGCAGTTAACGATCGTAGGATCTTCACTGCATTATTTGCCTGCAGATAAGGAACATCATTTCAAAGTTATTCACTTAATGAATAAGCACATGTAGCCATAATATACATTCCTCTTCAGCATATCACGAAGTAAAAGCACACACTACTAAATGCTTTGTCATGAAAGGTTTGCCCATGACTAGTTATGTTACTTGAGAGCCAGTCTGCAAGCCCACTTAAGTTCGTATAAGAAAGAGCGATATCTAGCATATATCGGATCAGAAGCAATAAGATGATTCTTGAAGTTCAATTGGAGAATAAATTTGAATTACCACAAAAGATCAAGAGCAACTACCTTCTTTTTCAAAATCGTTGTAAGAAATTGCAGCGCCACTGCACTTCGAAGCTGCTTACTTCTCCTGTTGACTCCCGCAATACTCTCCACCACTCTCAAACAATTTATATTGCAAGGTAATCTTCAACAAGAACATCACATTAAGGGAGGATATGTGCTCCATATATATCAAACTTAGGAGAGTGTGAATATGAAAAATGATAACTCAAATATGATTGTAAACAGGACTTTCTGGCATTAAGATACCATGCACACTCCTACATCAAGAATTACTGTTCCAGCTATATCTTTTGACATGCCCCAATATAAAAGCAAATAGTGAAAAGAAGTAACGCTTGCTTTATGACAATTCAGGAATCAAGAATCATCTGAACACCACATTAAAAAGTTCCAACACTAATGTTTTTATAGAGGCTTATCATACATGTATTAGCATGTTCAAAGACTAAGGAGAGGTCTAACACAACTTAATCATGTATAAAATACAGAGTAGATGATAATAACCTGGACGCTAAAGATTTTGCTACTTTCTCACAGCAGTTGGGCCACTCCTCATCTTTGAAGGAATTTACTACTGAGTGCAAGCTCTCATGCAATATAACAGCTAGTCCTACAAGTTGCCGATCTAGAAAGAGAGAAATGATTATAAGCAGCAATTCTTCTGCTTCTTGAGTTGAGACAATTATATCTGCATCCCTGCAAATACACGTGTATTCATAGTATATATGACATGAAGATTAATGACTAAGGTGCATTGTTTGCGCAATGTTTCAAGAGTGAGAAATGTAATCAGACATCAGAAAGACTAAAATTAACTCAAGAAAGCACGATATCTCATGTAGCAACATCATATATACTGATATACATACCTTAATTGGCAACAGAAACCAACAAACTTTATCCAACATCGAATGTTTTGTGGTGGTCCTGCTGTAACAGAATCTATGAAAAGATTGGAAAGAGAGGTCAACAGCTGGAATACTTCCACTCATCTAATGACAAATATTCTTAAATATCATGCACATGGGTAACTACCACCTAAAAAAGCAAGGATTATGACAAATTCTAAATTTGACTTTCCCTTCACAGATATTAATTATATGCGACACATTAAAATACATCTACGCCTCAAACCATTTGTGTGCACGGTTGGCCAAACTTCATGGGTATCATATGCCTGTTGAGCAAAACAGTTACTCATTTGTAAGGAATGTGATTGTTTGAAACTATCCATCCTGTTTAATCTAAGTTATATCTGTTATTATCATAGGCCCAACCACAAGCGGTAAGAAAGTTTCGTGTTTCGTGTATACACAAAATCATGAGATGTCCAAAGGCTATGCAGTCAAATTACAGATCATGTCCTACAAGATCATAATTGCATGCATAAATTTTCGAACCTTAAATGCATTGAATTGCCTACCAGCAGAAACCATCTCAATGTCTGATGAAGACTTAGAAGATGAATCAAACAGAAAGCCATAAGTTTGGAGAGCTCTCTTCAGATCTGAATACCTAGGTAACCAGTCAATCTTGATACTAGAAGTATCAGCCTGCTTAACATCATAAAAGGTAAACAAACCTAAAGATTAGAACCTGAAAGAGATTATATATGATGTTAATGCATGTGCCAGAACAAATAAATATGAACCTTATCTCTAATTGAGAGTGTAGCAGACCAGAAGTCACAGGCAGCTTGCATCAACCACATCTTTGATGAATATAACACTGGAAAATCATGATGAAAGAGCATGAGAGAAATTTAATAAAGACACTTTGGTATATTATTTTACATGACATGGCACTCACTTAAGTTAAATGTCCATGTTGCAATAGATTTCTCAACACAGCCAGAGGCACGCACAAGGTGCAGTAACCAGCCATCTGCCAACAATCCTTCAAGGAAATCTTCACCTATAATAGTTAACGGATAAATTATTGAGTTTAAAGGTTCAATTCAAAAGAAAACTTCATTGCATGTTTATGAAATTCGGGATAATACTGAGAACAGTGCAAAAAATCAGAAGTTCGCTACTGCCTAACTCATGAAAAAATACGTGAAGAAAAACCTTTTTCAATGTTTGATTCCAGCAGTGGATTGATCTTCTGATTCATCAATGACTGCATGAGAACAGCACTCTTCAGTTCTAGATGCTCCTGCTGAGGCAACTTATCCTTCAAGTTAGACAAAAAAGTAAGTAATATTAAAAAACTTGTCCAAATTACTCAAGAGGCCAAATAATATCTATGAGTGGGAGTTATGGACCAGACATATTGAAATAATACCTGATCTCCAAAAACCTGTATGCCCCAGAAGGGCATTTGTTCATCACCGTTTATTCGATTTATCTACATTAAATTTTTCTATTAGAAGTACCAAAAAACAGGTAATTGCTCTGCAGAAAAATGTAAAAGCAAACAGGATTAGGATAAAGAGAATAAAACATGCCTCTTTCTCACACTTGTCAACACATTCTGACAGTAGTGCCTCTTCAGCATCCTCATCATCATCATCATCTGCATCAAAAACCTTTTGGACCTTCTTTTGTTTGATTTGTTTCTCATCTAGCTTCTTTTTCTCTTTCTGGATATCATTCAAGAGATCATCCAACCCAATAAGTTTCTTCCTACAATATAAGACGAGACGACATTACATTACCAGAGCGCGGCGTGTATGTACTCTGTATTCTGTAAACATGAAACAGAAACTAGAAATCCTTCTGAAAACGACACTCTTTCAGAAAAATGGAGTGAATGACAATTGTATTTATAGACCACAGGTCCACAGTCCATCTCCCAATATTTATTGCATGTATACATATGGCTTATCATGTTAAACCCTTTCATTTGTCTCATGATGACATGAAAGGATCAAAAATGCAGATAAGAAGGTAATTAATGGGCAAATTACCATAAAGATTGAAAAATCCAAAAACAGTATCAGTATGAACACATAGAGTTGGTGAAGTAAGATTGTGACCGGAATTAACCACTTTGAAAAAATATAATAACCAGTTGAATGTCACCTGACGCTAATATACTATTCATTCTCATCCCAACATAGTAGAATACAAGAATATTCTTGCCAGTGTGCAAGCTCAATATTGACAATAAAAATAGACCTCTTTATACAGTTCAGTATAACGTGATTGAAGAAAAGTTTGTGATCATCAACTACTAATATTATCAACGAATTAGTTAAAAATAATACTGTCCATTGAAGAGATTAAGAAACTAGATAACGGAACTAAAGAATGCCTAATCCTACAAAAAATTGTCATAATCAGGATGAACAAAATACCATAAGAAGCATTCTCCCCCTTTTCCCCTTTCTTTTAGTGCCTTTCTGCGTGCAAACAAACGTGTCTGACACAACCTAATTTAAAAATTGAAACGATGATCAAAGTTCACGTTACAATTTTGCCATTCACGGACTTTATCAACAGTTAACACTCTTATTTATCAGTAATCTATTTTGGAAACATACACATTGATCGAGATAGTGGAAGAACACCACCAAAATCAAGCAAGCAAGAGAGAGAGAGAGAGAGAGAGTATTAACTGTTCGTAGTTAGTCAGATAAAATGAAGAAACGCGAGAAATGGGGAAAAGGGTTTTACTTTTTCTTCGGTGGAAGAGGAGAAAACTGAATGGGCTCTTCAAACTCGAAATCGAGCGGATCAAAAGCGTCCGCCATTATTTTCTTCTCCCCGAGACACACAAATACGCAGGGTGTTTTCCCTCTCTTCAACCTCTCTCTCTCTCTAAAGCACGGTTGGAATTGGCGCCGGCGGTGATGGTTTTGGTGGCTTGAAAATTGTGAGCGCCAATATTAGAGAATTAAAAGAAGTCAAGAAAGTGAAAACAGGCTTATTGTATCGGGCTTGCTAATCGGGCGCCCTGTAACCCTTTTATTTGGTATGGCTTGGAAAACCCGAATCTGGCCCATTACTAAGAGCCCGATAATTTAATATGGGCTGTAACCCTTTATTTGAGAAATGGGCCACTCAAATATTTAGTGCACAAAAATATAATTTGTTACGGTGTAATTTCTATAAATTAATAATTCTGGAGTCATGATATTTTATTATTTTAGCGAAGAGTAATATCTCAGACAGTTAATACGGTAGTAATTTAAATAAGGTAATTTCGAATTAGATATCATGATTTTATACAAGGTTAATGAGTACAAACAAATCATCCATAATGTTTCACTATAATGAAATTAAATAGAGTCATGTATGGCAAACAATTCTCTCTCACGTAAACCCTAGGCGGCGCTCTAGGGTTAACGAGAGAAGCAGCGGTCCTCTTTGAGGGAAGGGTTCCTTGGCTCTCCAAGCGCAGGTGTTTTGTGGCTTCGGAGTTCACGGTTCGGCATCATGGATCCTAGTGAAATAACAAGACTTGTTGACGAACTAACGTTAACTGCAGAATTTAATGAGGACGGGGTGGAAATCACTGAACGAAACGGAGGCGAACGTGGTCTGCTGGATAGGGTCGTGGTGGGTAAAATCTTTGCGTCCAGGGTGATGAACAGAGAGACTCTCAGACTTCATGTCCCGCGAATCTTACAAGCACGGTACGAGGTCAATATTGAAATAGTAGGGGATAACCTTTTTGCTATCGTTTTTACGAATGAAAGGGATAGACGCCATGCACTCTTTGACGGGCCGTGGCACTTCTTCGATAATCTTATGTTGCTAAAAGAACCGAAGGGCCTAGAGAAACCAACGGAAGTGGTTTTCCGAGACTATAAAACCTGGATACAGTGTCATAACCTACCGCTAGTGTGCATGACGCCGACTATGATTCGGCAGATCGGAGAACGAGTAGGCACAGTGGAGGAGATAGATACAGGAGATGGAGGCTTATGTTTGGGCCAATATGCGCGGGTCCGAGTCACAAGGGATGTTAACAAGCCTTTGCAACGTTGCGTCAAGATAACACATGGCAAGGATCAGTGGAGTACGGTGTTAATCCGATACGAAAGGCTGCCGGAATTCTGCAGTGCATGTGGGCGTATCGGACATTCGGCTAGACATTGTGTTGATGATTCGGTTGATAAGACCAAGAAGGTTTTTGGCAGCTGGCTTCGAGCTGTCAAAACGGTAGAGTATTGCCGTAATAGAAATCACAGCGCAGCAACTTCGGGGGCACGATCAGCCACGCGTGAGTCGGAGACAAGTAGTGGCGATGGGCAGTCCAACGGGTTGGCATCCCTACCCAGTACCTTGCCCTTGAAGGAGAAGGAAGCGCCAGAGATCACAAGCTCCCAGCAGAATATTTGCATAGCCGAGCTTATGGACGAGGAAACCCCGCCGATGAAGGATAACACAGATACCTCTGACCAAGCAAACTTGGCGCCGGGCGAAATGCTCTCGGGTGAGAACAGTGCCACAACAATAGCCCCCCAAAGGGAGGCCTCGGGCGAGAGGACTAGGTGGAAGAGGAGAGCTCGAGCTCTTCAACGAGTGGGGCATCAGATATCCACTGATTTCGATGGGGGAGGAGCGAGGAAAAACCGAGATGAAGGGGAGGGGGATGCTGAGTTTCGACAGACCCTCAAGAAGGTATGCATCAGAGGAGGAACGAAGGAACAATTGCCATCAACGGCGGAGGTTGCTGAGCAACCCCGCCGAGCGCCATGAATTGCTTAGTATGGAACGCACGGGGTCTGGGTAGCCCGAGTGCGTTCCTTCACCTTCGGCGATTACTCGCCAAACATACCCCGAGCTTTGTTTTTCTGTGTGAGACAAAGCTTGTATCACGTAAATGCAGGAGATGGAGGGAAATTCTTGGTTACAAGGGCGTTTTTACGGTGGATGCCAAGGGTAATGGGGGTGGTCTAGCCCTTCTTTAGGATGATTCAATGGAAGTTAATATTAAGTCCTTTTCTCCGGGGCATATCGACAGTGTAGTAACAAGCAGGGAGGGGACCTGGAGGTTCACGGGTTTCTATGGCAACCCCGTGACGGAGCAACGACACCATTCGTGGGACCTGTTGAAGAGGCTATCGGACATGCCCATGGGCACGACAAAGGCTTGGATGCTATGGGGAGACTTCAATGAGGTTCTAACGGAGGGGGAGAAATCTGGTGGTAGAGCTCGACCCTTAGCGCAAATGGCTCGCTTCAGAGACGCCCTGCTCTATTGTGGGTTAAGCGAAGTGGCAAATCCAGATCAAAGCTTTACGTGGTTCAATAACCGGCTGGACGATCCCATATCTGCTAGATTGGACAGATTCTTAGTGAATGAGGAATGGCAAGTGATGTTCGGCGACGCAACTTCAAGGACTTTGGACTTTCACGGCTCCGATCACACCCCTCTTGTCTGTCACACACAGAAGCCGAGCTCCCGAATAACTTGTCGAGGTAAGGGCAGATTCTTTTTCGAGGACAAATGGCTCCTCGATGACCACTTTATCCCTGATGTCATGTGTGAATGGAGCTCTATCCGAGGGGCTTTACCTTTCAATCGAAAGCTGGATCAATGCCGCTAATTTATGAAACGCTGGGTGAGGGAGAAGTTCGTTGTTCGCGCCAAACAGATTGAGACTTTACAGAATCGGCGACTGTATCTTATGCGTCATGTGCACACGCTAGCTGCCCAGATTGAAATTCGGAAGTTAACAAAGAATATAGAGCTGGCGATGGAGGTCGAGGCAACTCATTGGCATCAAAGGGCGCGGATGAACTGGCTGGCAAATGGAGACAGGAATACGAAGGCGTTCCATTCTCACGCCTCTAACCGAAGAAGAAGAAACACAATCTCGGGCCTAATGGATGAGTCGGGAACTTTACATTCGGAGGAGGAGGCTAAGGCGGCGATAATCAAGGATTATTTCACGCGCCTATTCACCACAAGTTATCCTCGGAGGGATACAATCCAGGAGGTTGCTGACCTGAATCAAAACCGGCTGTCTGTGGAGATGGCTGAGGCCCTAGACTGTCCGTTCAAGGCTGATGAGAAGTCACCCATGCTGTTCTTAAGGTGCTGAATGAGGGCGGCATGGTAGATGAATGGAATGAGACACTCATCTGTCTTATTCCGAAACATAAAAACCCCAGAAACCTGAAGGACTTTCGTCCTATTAGTTTGTGCAATACGATCTATAAACTTGTGACGAATGTGATTGCTAATAGATTGAAGGTACCTCTCGGCAGTGTAATTGATGAGGCCCAGAGTGCATTCATTAAGGGCCGGCTTATAACGGATAACATCCTCACAAGCTTTGAATGTCAGCACTGGCTTCGACGCCGGAAGAAAGGAGTGAAGGGGTATGCAGCGTTGAAGCTCGATATGAGCAAAGCCTATGATCGGGTGGAGTGGGCTTTTGTTGATACCATGATGAAGGCATTAGGAGTTCCGGCTAAGTTATGCGCCACTATAATGCGATGTATCACGTCAGTGAGGTTCTCTTTCATTTTAAATGGGCGTGTTTATGGCGAAGTTACCCCGTCTAGAGGGTTACGGCAGGGTGACCCGTTATCACCTTTTCTCTTTGTGATTTGCGCTCAAGGTCTGTCAGCTCTACTTCAAGCGGCGGAAAGCCGAGGTGGGCTCACAGGGCTGCCTATCGTCCCCCGGCGGGTTAGTATAACCCATCTTTTCTTTGCAGATGATAGTATTTTATTCTTTCAGGCAGACAAGAAGAATGCAACGCAAGTGGGGGATATTCTGAAAACTTATGAGCTCACATCGGGGCAACAGGTGAACTTCGACAAGTCGGCCATCTCTTTCAGCCCCAATACACACCGGAGTATTAGACGAGAGATAGTCGGTCTCTTGAGCGTTAAAGAAGACAATGGCATCCATGTGTACCTTGGATTGCCATCCTACCTTACCCGGCAAAAGAGGTTACAGTTCGGCTACATAAAGGATAGGATTCAAGATCGTATTTTGCAGTGGAACCAACGCGACTTCTCGGCAGGAGGAAAGGAAGTATTGATTAAAGCAGTGTTACAAGCCATTCCAACATATGCCATGCAGTGCTTTAAGCTTCCGGAGGGGCTCTGCGACGATATTAATAAGATGATCGCGGCTTTCTGGTGGGGGGATAGAGGTGAGGTTCGAAAAGTACACTGGCTAAAGTGGCAAGGTCTTTGTGCACCAAAGGCTCACGGTGGCTTGGGTTTTCGAGACATGCAAGCATTCAATAAGGCATTACTGGCTAAGCAATTATGGAGGATCATCACGAGACCAGCTTCGTTGATCTCGCGGATATTTTACGGAAAATATGCCGCGAATGGAGACCTTCTCGTAGCTAAGGTTACTCCACATAGCTCTTTCGCCTGGAAGTCTCTAGCTGGCAGTCGCGAGCTCCTGTTGCGTGGCATGCGTTGGACGATTGGGGATGGCAGCAAGGTTGATATTTTCCAAGATCGATGGGTGTTGGGTCTGCATGAAGGTCGAGTTCGAGGGAAGGTTGATCCCGCGACTTGTGGGGGCAAGGTCCAAACCCTAATTAACGCAGGTAATGAGTGGAATGTTGAGGTTTTAAATGTCACTTTTTTGGAGCATGAAGTTGCTGCGATCATTCAGACTCCAATTGGTGAGCACGGCCTGACTGATCGACAGTGGTGGCAGCCGGAAGCCACGGGTATATTCACTGTTCGCTCTGCTTACCGAATGTGGATGGAACGAGGGCCGGCATGTGCAGGTCCCAGCGAGCAGAATGACAAGTGGTGGCAGCGTCACGTATGGGGAACCTCGATTACACCATCGGCGAAGATGTTCATTTGGAGAGCTTTCAAGGACTACATACCTTCTGCCGGTAACCTCCAGAGGCAGCATATTCCGTCGGATGGTGTTTGTACTTTGTGTTGGAGTCGGCGTGCAACTACGGCCCACACCCTTTTGTTTTGCCCACGCATTGTTGGAATGTGGAAGCCGAGCCCTTTTTGGAGGTTAATAAAGAGTGGTGGATCGGAAAAGGTGATCGACACAGCTGGTGCAGTGCGATCGAGCTTCGGGGCCGAACAATACGAGGTATGGTGCATAATGTTGTGGAGTCTTTGGCGGGCTATCTGTGAAGCGAACCACAACACCAAGGGACTCCTTACCTTGCCATCATATGACGGCTGTGAGCAGATGAGGGAGAGTCACATCCGTGCTTGTCTCCAGCAGCTGGCCAGCGCCAATGCGGGCCTGCCGAAGAGCGAGAAGCTGTGGAGGCGACCAGCGAACGGCGTATTCCGGGTGGATGTTGATGCCCATTTTGATCCGACAGCTGCCAGTTTTGGAGTGGGTATTATCATTCGTGATTGGAGTGGCAGAATTCGGGCGGCCCGCTCGCAGCGTACTTCCCCCCGCGCTAATGTTATGATCGCCGAGATGATGGCTGTTGTCGACGGCATAATCTTTAGCATGGAACAACAACTCACTCCGTTTGAGCTCTTCACGGATTCAATCCTAACTGCGACTCTAATGACGAAACGAACAGGTGAAATGCAGGATTTTATGCCAATCGAAGTGGTGGACTTGGTCCGGATGGCTAGAGCCGAAGTGTTAGTTGGCATTACCCATATTACTCGAAACGTTAATCGGGCAGCTCATAAGCTGGCCCATCTTGTTGCCTCTGGCACTGATAACTGTATTTGGACTTCGGGTTTTCCTTCTTGGCTATTGCAAATAGCGCAGGAAGATTGTGGTGAATGAAATCCTTTTGTTTTTGCCTCAAAAAAAAAAAAGAATGTTGTTATCGACGCCTGTAAAATCTGACTTCTAGGTAACAAATGGATCACATGTTTGTTTGATAAGCTAAAACATGATCAAAAGGAGGGTTAAGGAAATAGTCATGATTGGGATCAAAATATACGAAATTCAAATTCAATTATCTTTAGGGTTACACGACTTTATTTGGGTAGATATTTCTTGCACTACAAAGAACCATTAGTTTATATTGGTCCAGTTTATTAGTAATTGATGGGGTCGTCACCATATCTTACACAAAGGACTAAGACAAACTAAACCACTGTATCGATGCGAAATTAGTAAGAATTTTATTTTACATGAGAATGAGAAGTACGAATAAACACATTAAATTTATGAATAGATGAACGAATAAATATAAATTTTTTGCTTCTAATAAGATTCGATTTCAGGTTTTGTATTCATCCAGTAAGTAGATGCATCAACCGTAAATCTTTGTATATATATATAACCAAATCAAAGTATGATATATATGTGTTAGCCAACATCATTGGTAATTATTAATTCGCAAGACTCTATGAATCTGTACATTTGATTAAACCGGACGACTTTTATCTTAGCAAGACTGATACGAAACATATTGTGTGTAGGAGAGAGAAGTTGCTTTGTATATGCTTTGATTCTACATTGTCGAAAAATTGGCCACTCTCCCAACTTTTGAATCCCCCTCCCTTTTATTCTGTATAATAGTTACAAAAGATTCAAAGAGAATAGTTCTCTCTTTTTTTTCACTTTTCCAAAAAGTATACCAAGACAAATAGAATTTTAGGCCTTACTCTCGGATAAATAAATATAAAAGAATTTTAGAATTATCCCAACTTTTGGTTAACAGGATATTTGCTATAAATATGTAAAGTTTATACCTTTGAGAAAAAAACAAAAAGAAAAGTTCAAACTACTTCACCACTCTCACTCCCACGTAAAATAAATATTTTATATTAGGATTATGAGCCAGTAAATTATTGAACTTTCGCATTTTTTTTGATTTTGCTTACTAATTTTAAAATATACCTGCAAATTACTCAACTATTAATTTTATCTGATTTTGCATCCATAGAGAATTATAGTCAAAGTTTGTGTTAACATGAATAGACGAGAAATTGATATGGAAAGGAACCCGATGCAATGACGCCATTTTATTTATCTCCGGTTATGCCACCGGCTATCCATGTTAGCACGGACATTGACCGAAATTCTCTACGATTATAAAATCAGATGACATCAATAGTTGAATAATTCAAAGACAAAAAACCTTTTATATTATTGGATCCATTTCTACTATTTTCACTAATGGGCCGAATAATCGCCCCCAATAGTAACCAAACCGGGTTATTGTAAGTACATATTTGGGCTTATGCAAAAATGTGAGCTTTTATCAAGCCCATGCGACAAACTCCATTACGTTGCTACAGCCAACAAGAAAATTACAAAAATAAATTTATATAGCCACATCAATTTTTATCACAAAAAATTATGTATTGGCTATAATCCCATAAACTAATAAATGTTAGGCTTTTTTGTTTTTGGGTATTATGCCTTGAATAAAGTTTGCTTACGAAATAAATTAAATGCACATAATCAACCACTTTCTTTAGGTTACATAATGAACCACTTTTAATAAAACTTTATTTCGCATATTGGCTAACTCAGTACCCACTTTTACGGTCTTAGACCTTTGAAATAAATTTAATATTGCACAAAAACTTTATGAGATGCACTAAGTCTACATGTCAAATTTTGTTTTATTTTTTAGTTTTTGATAAACCCATTGAAATGTGTAAATTCCTTAGAAGTTGGTATAGAGGAGCTATGTCCAACATTTATAATTTAATTTGGCAGAATCCCTAAAAATAAATGTCAAGTGTGATAATTGTGAATTCAATTAAATAATCTTGGATGGAATGGGAGATGCACCTTCTAGCATATTGCTAAAACAGGCATATAAATTGTATAGATTTGATGTTGGGAGATTTTGATATATAACAAACAAACTTCATAAGTGTAGAGATTAGTGAGGAAAATAGTTGTGAATAATATGACTTTAGTATGAGTTATGATTAATAAATTCTAATTGAATGTGGTCCTCATGCGTTCTTGCGGTGAGGCGAGGATGCCCACCTCAATATCAAATTCATTTTTTTTTTAATACTGATATATTTTATATAAGATATTCTAACTAAAAATAAAAAAATTATGTAGTTAGTAAATAATGACACTTTGACCAAATCAGTTGGCAAAATTCTAGTCAACGGTTAAAACAAATCCCAAAAAGTGTAAATATCTGTATTATGTATAAGCGCTGGGGCTCATTTTATGATCATATCAAATTTTTCTTCAAAATTTAATTTCAATTTCAATGTAGTTATAGGAAAGCTTTTGCCGAAATCGAATTTCAATGTTAAGTATCATTACTAAAAATTCATAGATATGTAGAAAAATGACTAATGGGAAGTGATTCAACTATTTATCTTAGAATAATAAAAAATGCATGAAGTCTCTGTTACCCCCACTAATATCTTGGACATTTTTCACTGTGGAGACATGATCGTATATATTGCAAAACAAAACCCAAAAAACAATATAATAATAGTGAAAAACCATAAAATGTGTATGTTAGAATACATAATTTATCATTACTTGGTGTTCTCATAATATATTTTGTAGGAAATTCTGGATGGGAGGAATACAAGAAACGAACAAACAATGGATTGGAATCTCTGAAAGTCGTGGACAATACTTTCAGATCAAATCAATTTGGTCGGTTCACCCAAAATATTTGATCGGATAAATTTCAGAGAATTTAGAGCAAAGTATGTTGTGTTCTGTCTGAGAAAGAACCAAAAAAGTCTGTTAAAAAGCGACCAAAAACGGGCAAAAACGGTCTCAACTGCCATGCACCCGGCC
>JAYDZE010234636.1:0-20164 GCA_034509125.1 Monilaria moniliformis
ATATATAATAATAATAATAATAATAATAAAAAAAAAAATACCTACATCAAATATTTTAGAAAACCTGCTTATAAACAACATTCTTAGAATCACGAAAGTGCATATATTTTCTTAAGATTAATAGGTTTTGTTTTAAATTAAGTTTTTATATGATCCATCGTTTCGATGACACCAAATGATATGAACTCTTTTTTTATAATAGAGAAATCTAAAATTCACATCTCATCATTTTTTTCATCCAAATAAAAAGATTTTTTTTTATAACCTAATCTTAGTAATATATGTATATATTTTAGTGGAAGTAATATATTTGTAGAAATAGGTGTTTCCCCTATAATTTATATAGTATGTTTCTGATCAATTTACTGATATGAAATGACTGCGAAAACCACTAACATTTTGGGCTAGGCAAAAAAAAATGTATTTATAATTGTTTAAAAACACAACAACATTACGTTTAATATAGCGAGTGATTAAGTCTAAATATATAAACTTTCACCAAATTATAATTTTACAAATGAATTAATCATTTCATTTTCAAATACAATTTTTTTTCAATTATTTTCATTTTTCACACTATTATTAATTACCTTCAAATTAATATTAAGATGGACACATGAAATATCCACGTGGCTTAAGCAGCTGATATGCTAAAATCTAATTAGATATCTATGACACTTTGATGGTGATAATTTGTCATTTTAGCCAGTCACAACATTAATTCGCCGAAAAATAACAATCGTATAAAAAATGAGAACATTTGAACATTTGTGTATTTAGAGGCAGAATATGTAATTCACGTTAGAACCAGAATTAAGTGAAAGATAGAATATTTTTACGCAATTACCCCTTAATACAACTCGTATTGTTGCTATAATGAATACTACAGTCTACAATATCTTATTTGAATTGATGACCTCACAAAGGTCGCTTCTGTAAAATCAAAATTCTCTATTTATTTGGCAAAATCCTAGAAACAAAATCTTTACAACATCAACATTCGAGAAATATCAAAATGGAAGATCCATTTTGCTCAAACATAATGCTAAAGGGTATGGGTTTTGGGGATATATAACTTTAATGATGTTTTTGCAATTCGGCCTTTCATCATACCATTTTTGTTCTTTTTTGTTTTCTTTACACATAAAGTAGTGTTATTATATTTGCTAATAAATATTTTAAAATTCACAATATTTACAATTTCAGATCCATGAGTATATATTTTGTTGCTGAATTGGTTAATTACTTAATTCTAAATAATTATCAACATAATTAACTAATATTTTCTTAATTTGTAATTTCATATTTAGATATTTGTGATCTATAGTTTTTCATAATTGTCCTTTACTATTACATTCAACTATTGCCAATTAACTTGCATTGCATGAAATGCAAGACAATCATGGTACATAAGAAGAGATGAAGTGGAAGGCTTAATTCCATGGTGGTAGAAGGAGATAGAAAGTACGTAAAGATATATCAGCGTGTGATTTGTCGAAATTTGATTAAAAATTAATTTATGTATTGATATATTATATATTATTTTTTATAATCATAATATATGGAGTAGTTTTTATATAAATTATTTTTAATTAATTTAATTTAACTTAATTTATGTTTTTTTTATGGTCATAATATTTGGAAGCCTATTTCCATCTAAAACCGTTGTATCGAGCTAACGTGATATTAAAAAGAATTGTTTTATATATTTTCAAGTCAACTTTAGAACGATCTACTAATATATCAATTTCAAGTACCGAAAATTGCATTTGAAGAAAAATTTATAGAACTTTCATAGTTTGAATATTAAAGAATTAACATTTTGGTGCATAACAATAAAAGATTATTAATTAATTCATAAAAGATTTGAATATTTAGTCCTGCATATCATTGAAAATCATTATTTTTGGATCATTTGATTTAAAAGTTACCCCAACACTGCGCCGTTTCGACGCGAAACACCGAAAAACAATCTCATCCGTCAACGGCTTCCACTCGGAAATCCAACGGTCAGATGCCAATCTTCTATATCCCATTCATAAAAACCCTAAAATCTCCTTCACCTATACAAACCACACACTATAAAAACGCAAACCTATTCGTCTCGCCCCTGTCGCTTCTCTCACTTCTCTCACTCCACCAGTTTCTCTCTCTAGGTTTTACATTATCTGTGTAAAGATGTCTGACGAGGAGCATCAGTTCGAGTCCAAGGCCGACGCCGGAGCTTCCAAAACATACCCCCAGCAGGCCGGGACTATCCGTAAGAACGGATACATTGTTATTAAAGGCCGCCCCTGCAAGGTTTGATTTCAATAGCTGATTTATTTGACAGATTTTATATATTTGATTTGAGTTGAGGTGCTATTAGACTGTTTGTTTCGAGATCTGAAACGTAGTTGATTCTGTTTCAGTTGTCGGCGTGCTGAATTTGTGGTTCTGATCGTTTTGACGATCATTCGATTGCAATATTCTGAATTAGAATGCTTCTGGAGAAGTCGATCGGATAATTTGAGCTGCGTTTGTTTGATTTAGTTGTTGGCTTGTTTTTAGTACATTGAAAATTCTATATGCTTCAGTCGTTTGCACATAGCTTCGTTTAGGAACTCGATATCTAAGTAGACCATGAATCTGAAGTATGTCGTCGGTTGAGGTGATGATATATCGACGTGATTGTTTGGATGCTTTATCTACCTGCTAATGGATCCATGATTATAATATTGAGAATGTCTTCACTGAATAATTGCTGCTCCTTTTCCAGTATGCTTAGAATTAACCTTATTATCATGTTTGCTTGCTAGCAATACTAGAATTATTGTAAAATCTGAAGAAGTTAGGAATAATATGCTCAAGGATTGAATCTTACTGGATTGTTGGATTTGGCGGTGATATGTAAAGCTATTTATTGCTTACATCCAAATCGATAGTTGGATGTAAATAATGTAGTTGATCAGTGCAAATTATTTTGCATAATGATTGCCCTAATATTTGGTTTATTAATTTGATGATTGACAGAAATAAGTTTCTGTTACAGGATTTGGAAGTTTGAAAGTTTTATTTTATAGATATACTTATACTCTGCATGGTGTATATGATAATTGATAGGAATAAGTTTTTGTTACAGGTTGTGGAAGTGTCCACCTCCAAAACTGGAAAGCACGGTCACGCCAAATGTCATTTTGTTGCCATTGACATTTTTACTTCAAAGAAGCTTGAAGATATTGTCCCTTCTTCCCACAACTGTGACGTAAGTATATTTTGTATATGCTTCTCTATATGCAATCCAAGCTATGCCATTCGATGCCATATATCTGGTAGGGCGACGACTAAAGTAAGTTTAACTGAATCACAGGTTCCACACGTCAACCGCACTGACTACCAGCTCATTGACATTTCTGAGGATGGATTTGTAAGTGGTTCTTTATTTCTTTACCGATGCTACAATCTTTGTTTTTTCTTTTGCTTAGTACACGGTTAATAACGCATGATGGAAATATATCTAGGTGAGTCTGCTGACTGATAATGGAAACACTAAAGATGACCTCAGGCTTCCAACTGATGATGCTCTGCTTACTCAGGTTAGCTTCTATTGATCCATGTTTTGTCTAATTTGTTTTTTTCCCTGATATGTATGTATGTGTATATGTCTATCTTATCAATGTATTGACATCTGATGTTTTGCTGAATTCCTAGATCAAGGATGGATTTGCCGAGGGGAAAGACCTGGTTGTGAGTGTTATGTCAGCCATGGGAGAGGAGCAGATCTGTGCCCTCAAGGATATTGGTCCCAAGTGATTTCCTTGGTGGCTTTGCATGTGTGTTTTAAACTTCAAATGGGAAGGCTTGATATTAATAGATTAGAGAAGGGATGAAGGGGGCTGTCATATTCGGTGTTGGTGTTGTCGTGACTGAATGACGGTAACATCCTCGACTATAAAAAACTGCATCTTGCTAAGAGCATCTGGTTTAAATTATGTTTTTTGTTACTCGTCTCACTATTGTGTTTTACATTTGATTGTATTTTATTGTTCTGAAAGGCAGCTATCGGTATAACCTTTTGAATACCCTGAGTGTCCTACATTTTTTTTGCATCAAATTGATTATATGACTTTGAATCTGTTCAGTATTTGCTTCTGACTGCATTAAGTATGTGTGAATTGTACGCTTATTTGTTTTGCATGAATGAATAATTCTTATGGAAGTAATTGTTGCTCTAAATTGTTACTGAGTTGAGGCCTGAGTTTTTGTCATTATTTTCTTGTAGATAAATGTCATTTATGTTACTATAGTTTGATGTCGAAGTAAGTTTTGATTTGATTTGATTTGATTTGATATGGATTATTTCAAATTCAGTTCGTTTCAACAACTTTTGGTAAAATTTTAAAATTAATTTGAATGTAACTTAATCTAGGTAGAGTTGGTTAAATTCAATTTTTTTTTCTTTAATTTGTTAATTTTGGTATCAGCTTTCCAACTGTCATCGTTCGATTCTGTTTGAATCAAGATGGCAGATATTCACTACTATCAAATTATAGTTTGGAAGTACTTGTGATTTTTAAGGCAGCGAGTGCTTTTATTTTATCTTATGTAATCTTTTTAGTTGTCTTTTTTTTTCTTAAAAATTATAACAAAAGAAAAACACGCCCTCCGAAACTTTTCTTGAATTGTTTCATAAAACTTGCCATGTTTGTCGAAACAAGAAAATTTTCAGGTCACTGAGAATGTGGTTGTTGTCATTCAGATGTTTTAATTATTTAATATATATTCATTTATTTTTTTTGCCTACAGATGAATATGTATGTAAGATAAATTTTTACACTTTCAACACTGCCACACTGAAATATTCGTAAATAATATTTTCTCATATTCTTAGCACCAATTTTTCTGGAATAATCTCTCTTACGTGACACAAAGTGGTTAAAACATCTTTTCATATTAGCCCCAGAAGATAGAATCTGAAAAAAGTTGTAGAAAATAAAAAAAGGTACATTATTAATTCTTAGAGAAGTGGGTTTGATAAAAGCATCAAAAGCAAAGCACATGAATGGTGTTTTATAAATATATATTATAATGTATTAATTATTTATAAGTTGTGAAAGTGTGAATAATTGAGTTTATAAGTCCTTTAATAAATTATAAAATAGGGAGAAATTATTAGGAATAAAAAATAAAAATCAACAAATTTTAAGCTATTAACAAACTTAATTTTCTTATAACCCGTTTTAAGAAATTTGTATGCTCAGCCAAACACCCTTTTTATAGTCATCCTTATCTATACATCTTATGTGGCGTGCACGCACTCATTCTTCTTTCGCGTCACTTTCAATTGCTCTATTAATTATGTGATATGTTTTAGTATGTCACTTTCTAATCACTTTCTTTAAATTTTTCTTGTTTACATCACTGTTCATAGGACTCGTCAATTATATCTTTAATTGGCAAATCATTTAAGGGACATCATTATTTATTTGATACTTTTAAAATCTATATGATCATCTAAATTTTCGAATATCTAATTATATTGTTTGTTAATCTAATCTACCATATGAAATACGTGGTTTTAGATGTAAATGTTAGCATTATTTCGTATTTTATTGAAATCTTCAAAGGTTTCACTTTGGTTTTCATTTATCTATATTTATCAAACAAACATGATTTAGAGATCCAACATTTGTTGTCTCAATTAATGCTTTCTACAAGTATTTATGAGTAGTATTCTTTCGCATGTTAAATACGAGCATTTTACTGCGATGTGACATAAATTATCATGGTGAAAATATTAAATACTCATAGGTGTGTAATGTACTATTATTTGTTTATATATATATATATATATATATATTCTATCCAAACTATTTTATTCGGATAGCAATTCATTTTTAATCCTCCTTTATGATATCGTACTTTATAGGCCGCGACAATTACTGCACATATTAATATCGATATTAATTACTTGGTCGGGTCCAATTTTTCTTGGGCTGTTCACCTAAATGTTAAGAATTACAGCTCATGTGAATTTTCTTCACATTATCTCAAAACATCACTACTGTAAAAATTCGGTTTTAATCCAACTCGAATTGATTGAATTCGATTTTGAATTTCATACCGAAGCGAACTAGCTTTTAATTTTGCTTTCTGCATTATAGTATGTATTATATATCTAGAGATAATGGTTACTAAAATCACGAACTTTGGCCGAAATCTGATATTTTTAACGACCTTAATAGTTGGTCGTAAAAATCATGAATTTTGTTCTTGTATCAAATTTCAAACGATTAAAGATTTCGGTGAAATCGAAACTACGTAGAAAATCGGAAATATTAGGTGGCAAACGAGTGTATTAAAAAGTCGTCGTTTTGAATATTAAGATTATGGAAAATGGTCTATAAAATTACGAACAAGGTTCGAAATCTGTTATTTTCCACAACCTTAAAAGTTTGTCGCAAAAATCATGAACTTTGATTTTGTAGTCAATTTCCCACGATTTGGGTTTGATATTGGCCTTGAGATGGGTGGAGGGAGATGAGCTTGGGCGACGATTTAAGGATTTTTTTGATTGAGCGTTGGAAAAGCCCATGTGTGGGAACTGGAGAATTGAATTAGTGGTTTATTGGCTTCTGATGCGGGAGCGAGAGACGACCTACGCCGTCGCTGCCGGTGGGGATTGACGGTCGTCGATTAGGAATTTGGTGTCTGTGTGGTGGTCTAATGGCTACTTTGTGGTGGTTGAGAAATAGAGAGAGAATTGAGATTTGAGTAGAAATGAGGAATTGTTGGCGAAGAAGAAGGATATTAAACTGCGGTGAAGAACTGAGGCCGTCATTAGATGAAAGAACAAAGCTTGAAGGCGGTGGCTCGATGAAGCAATAGAGATGATGAGATGAATCATATTCTTTTTTTAATTTTAATATTTAAAATGACTTTGTTTTGATATATTGACTTGCTACTTCATCTTTAATTTTTGCCAAGTCAGATTTCCGACTTGCCACCTCAGATTCCGACTTGCCACGTCAGTTTCGATTTGGAGGAAATCATAAATCGTGGGAAAATTACTACATTGTCAAAGTTCATGATTTTTTTTGACCAACTTTTAAGTTCGTGTGAAATACCAAATATCGGCCATAGCACGTGATTTAAACGATGTTTTTATAGGTTGACTTGTCACTTCAGTTTTAATTTTGCCACGTCAGATTTCCGACTTACCACGTAGTTTTGATTCTGTCAGAATCCTAAATCGTGTGAAATTTACTACAAGATCAAAGTTCACAATTTTTGCGACCAACTTTTAAATTCGTGTGAAATACCAGATTTCGGCCAAAGTTCTTAATTTTAAAGACCACCTGCCCTTTATTTTAATATTTTGAATTTTCTTTTTAGTTAAGGAATGGGGTGATGAGTTCCATATTTTGGTCATTTGCTCTTAATCATTCCAATATAATAAAAAAATAAAAAGAACTAAAACAAAAATTCAAATTAACTACAAACTATAGTACTTGCCAAACAAATGCCTAAATTTGATTTGTCTGAATTGATTAAGAAGTCTACGGAGACATGATCCCAACTATACTATCACCTCGACGTGTTCGTGAATTGTGATGATCGACCACGTGTTGTAGTCAAATGCTTATATTGATTTGAGGGTAGAATATTGTTTTTTTTTTTTTTTTTTTAAGTTAAAATAATTTTAGCACGATTAATAATCTGATACGTAATATTTATCTAATGCAGAGATTAACGACTCGACTATGTTAATTTAACTTTCAATATAAAAGTTTTAAAGGTTTATCAATTGGGTCATGTGAATTTGATTTTAGAGGAGCATAGGTCCGAAAACAATAAAATGGATAATAAAATATTATTTAAAAAACATTTCCTAAGTCGGTATAAATATAATTAATGATTATTTCTAATTATAGTATTTTAATCTGTCAATTAGTTTTTCCTGTTGCTGGTCAAAACTAACTATGGTAGTTGTATCCGACGTGGGTTATTTTCAACTCAACCCTTTAATTTTAAATAATTATCAATCAAGCCCTCAACTTATTCTATAATTAGTAATCATCACCACAACATGGAAACTACTGCTTCCATCTGTTATTAAATATCTCGTTTAGTCTATTTTGAAATACCCACAATTAAATCCACATTTTACAAAGTCATTATATAATGAAATTAATATATAAAAATGAGACCTGTATTTCACTAATATTTTCCACATACATTTTTAAAACTCGTGTCATTTTACTTAATGGCCTATTAAGAGAGCATTTTTCAACTGGTAAGACTTATGAGTGCTTTCTTATGATCATTGAGAAAATGATTAAATGATGTAGCAATCATCAAGTATTAAATAAATAATTGCAACCTTAAAAAAAAATTAAAAAAATTTAAGAAATGCTATTGAAAAAAGATAGAACCAAGCTTTTCTTTCTTTTACACTATACACATTACTCTCGTAATTTATAAATTTCGATATTTATTACATGGGCCACATGTATTTAATCAATTTAAATTTCTTATCAGATCATTAACTATAGGTGTACCTATTATTTACCATTAGTATTTTGTCAGTAAATAATTTTATAAAAATATATAATTTTCCTAAAAAATAAAAATATATAACTAATTTTATAACCGCCAAGGGAAATAACAAGCTAACTGCCAAAAGTATTTACCATTTGTATCTTCACCAAGTTATTAAAAAAGAAGAGAAAAGAAATTCCACTGCGATAAAAAAATTATTAACCGTTAAATCTATTAACATTGCGATTATTATTTATATTTAATTTTTATTATACAATAAAATTTAATTTAAATTTAATTACATCTATATATGTATATAAAAGAAAAAGCAAAACGACGACTTGGAGAAACTAAAAGCCTTTAAAACATCCCAAAAGAGATCGAAAGTCAAAGCGAGGCTGAATGCAATGGCTGGGAATAAGCCTCCGCCATCGTCGTCTAAACCTCCGCCGTCGATCACTCTCCCGCCGCGAACTTCCATCGAGAGTCTCTTCACCGGCGGTTCGGGCGCCAGCCCCGGCCCGATGAGCTTGGTATCCAGCTTCTTCGCCGAGAACGACCCCGATAATGACTGCCGCTCCTTCTCTCAGCTCCTCGCCGGCGCCATGCCGTCTCCGGCGGAAAGGAGCGGGAGCGGCGAGTTTAGGTTTCAGCAGAATAGGCCGGACGGTCTGGCGGTGTCGCATCCGCCGGACGGTCTGGCGGTGTCGCATCCGCCGGGGACGTTCACTATTCCGCCGGGATTGAGTCCGGCGAGCTTGCTCGATTCGCCGGATTTGTTTTCGTCGTCGCAGGTACTTGATCGAGCTTTTTTTGATTCACTTTCTCTGTGCGCGCGCGCGCGCTTCATTGGTGGTTAATCGCGTGTGTGTCTGTGTCAGTTATTTGATCTAATTATATGCGTTCAATTTTTGCTGCTTAGTTTTATGTAGCTGTGAAACTGTAATGTCGTTTTGATGAAGTGGATTAGTTTTGGAGTAGGAAACGGATTTGCTTTGGATGATCAGAAATTGGGAAAAAATTATTATTATTTTTTCTTCTTCTGGAATTATAGAGATTTCGCTTGGCTGTGGATTCAATTTGATCAATGTGAGATTAGCTGTCTAATTTGATGTTGAAATAAGGCAGGAGTTAATCGATGCGAGATAATCTGTTTAGTTTAGAAGGATAAATGCACTATTTGTAGCACTTTTATTGACTGGGAGCTCTATGATTCTCTGAATAAAGTTGAGGCAATGTCTACAAAAAAGGAATTTAGTTGATGACGATTGAAGCATTTGGCGGTTTCAAGAGAATGTTATAGCATACAGGTGCAGAGTAATCCTGGGGCCTGGTTAGTTTGTGGAAAGTTATCGACAGGAAAGCTGTCTATTTGTTAGACTCAAGCACATATATCTATATACAAAGAGGTATTTGATGTGAAAAAGGGGTAGTGTACTCTGGAGTTTACTGTTTTCGTAGTGGAATGTCATGATCGTTTCTCGCGATGGCATAAGATGGTAGCAGGATATAAATTAGGCATGCTTCCATGTCAAAAATGCACGCTTGTTTTACTCTGACCTTATTTAGGGTGTCTTCAGTTATGCTGTGTTTCTCAGGGAGGAAGTGTTTGGCAGGACATTTTGTTTGTAGTGAATTGAAGAGCATGAGGTGTTACTTGTTAGTTGTTAGTAAGAAATGCGCTGTATAACACTAAACTTGAATGTGTTTGGTTACTTTCTGATTTTTGGGATAAAGATGCGAGAAAGGAAAATATCAGGGTGAAACATGGGAAAATACACCTTTAGGCCTTAGCTACTATTTAGTGGGATTTTATTTTAGGATTTCTGTGAATCTGTAGGTAGCTATTACAATTGAGCAAGTCATTATCCATGCAGAATATAAGTGCTTTGAATAGATTATGCTGCTCCCGAAGATATTATACAAGGAAACCTAACCTTTTTAATATGAGTAAGTAATATGAGGCAAGACTTCCTGTCCCCTATACATTGACTCTTAGGATGGTTAGTTGAGGTGCATGTGTCTATAACGTTTTGATCCTTTTGATTGAAGTATGCTGCCATAACATTAGAAATCTTTTTGTGTCTGATGAAAGGTTATACTAATTAGTTTCAGCATTTCTATTGCAATTTGTGGATTACCCCTGGGGTTATGCAAACAGCACGGAACCTTATGTACCACTGCATGTCACTAGCCGGAGCTTATTGATTTTATTGCAAACTGTCCTGACTGTATCTCCCACTATGGTACAGTTGCGTCACCTTTCTTTTACCAGAGACCACTTTGAATTAGATGATGGAGAAGGATCCAATATTCCATTCAAGTGGAAATCTCCTCTTCTTTTCTTTCTTCAGTCTTTAGTCTTAAATGTCTATTTACAAAATTTTATTGAGAAACAGCTCTTTCTTATGTGGATATATGTTTTTGCTCCCACCTAATACGATGATAAAATTTGAGAATGCTTTAATCCTAGTGCTTGTGGTTCCTAGGCATTGATCCATATTGTGAGGCAGTGTCCTGGATCTATATCCACTATAGCTCAAAATACTTGTTCCTTGTAATTGAATGTGGGTTCAGATTTTCTTATAATTTAGTTGTTTTGCAAAATTTTAGTAACATAGAGCATTTTTCGAGAGATTTGGAAACAGTATAACATAGGAAGTAAGACTGCTATTATTTCTAGAAAATGCATGTAATTCTATTCTTTGAAAAGGTCGATTAAATTCCTGAACAGGGTAACTATGCACTTCTTTTTTTAAATAATTATCTTTGTTCTTTTTGCTTGAAATAGGGCCATTTTGGATTGTCGCATCAACAAATCCTAGCCCAGATTAGTGGTCAGGCTCAATGTCAAGCTCAGATGCAATTTCAATATTCGTCTTTCTCGTCCGCTCCTGCCTCATCCGTGTCACACATGCAACATCTTCCTTCCAGTGCATCGTTTCAGCAGCATACACCTCCGCCTTTGCCTGATACAAAGACGATCAAAGAGTCATCTGATTTATCTCAACCGGATCAGAAATTTCAACCTGCCAACTTTGCTGTTGATAAGCCAACTGATGATGGGTACAATTGGCGGAAATATGGGCAGAAGCAGGTTAAGGGAAGTGAATTCCCTAGAAGCTACTATAAATGCACTCATCCAAGCTGTCCAGTAAAGAAGAAAGTAGAACGCTCTCTCGATGGCCAAATAACCGAAATCATATACAAAGGTCAACACAACCATCCCCAACCCAGTAAGCGCCCAAAAGACGCTGGAAGTGCAAATGGAACAATGAATCAGCAGAGAAACTCTGAATTTGGTGCTGACAGGCTGAGCATGCCTGAGGAAGGGGGGGCTAAAGAGAGGTTGAGCCAACTTACTCCTGAACAAGTATCTGGATCAAGTGACAGCGAGGAGGTGGCTGGTGTTGAAACTAGAGTTGATGAAGGACATGAGGATGAACCCGAATTAAAAAGAAGGTAGACTATTTTCTGTGTGACAGCTTCCCAACAAATGGGTAGTTTATGATTTTTTGATATTTTTCCGTGCAGAAACATTAGCAGGATTGTTGAGGTCCAGAATCCCGAGCAAGCATCTTCTTCCCATCGAACAATTACCGAACCTAGAATCATTGTCCAGACGACTAGTGAAGTTGACCTCTTAGATGACGGTTATAGGTGGCGAAAATACGGGCAGAAGGTTGTTAAAGGGAACCCTTACCCAAGGTGATATACCTTTTCTTATATTGTATACATATATATATATATATATATTTTAATAACCCAAATAGTGATGATGTCTTATTATCTGCTCATGCCTTTGCTTATGTATATCGACTTCATTTTTGTCAAGAATCCCATTGCTTGTTGTGTTTTGCAGAAGCTACTACAAGTGCACGACTGCTGGGTGCAATGTCCGTAAGCATGTAGAACGGGCTGCAAGTGACCCGAAAGCTGTAATAACCACGTATGAGGGGAAGCATAACCACGATGTACCAGCTGCTAAGAACAGCAGCCACAGCAATGCCAATGCAGCTGCTACACAGTTCAGACCTCACAACCCCGTAGCCAACAGATCAGCGGCGAGTAGAGGAGTCGAATATGGAAATGAGCAACAATCTATCGCCCTTCTCAGGTTCAAGGAAGAACAGATAACTTAGCCCTCTCCAGAAGTAATTTAAGAAGACAAGTGCGGTGACGAAAAGCATACCACGAAGGTATATGGGACTGCTTTTGATGAAACACACTGTGCTATATGCTTGAGCCATTATTTGGATATGGCCACATTCACAAAAGTGCAAAAAATCCAGATTATACAAAAAGAAATACGAAAATTGCGAGCTTTGAATTCGGGTGTTTGTACATTTTGACAGACAGGCAAGAGTGTGATTGTAATGGTACTGATATCTGCATTCTTTTTGTAAATTATTTATATTGATATTTACGTATTGTGAAACTTCGTGTGAGCAATGGGGAAGGATTATTGAACCTTACCAGTGCAAATTTGTTTGAATGTTTCTCACAAGCCCTCCAAAATTACCCCGAAATGTCATATAGGACACGGACTAAGAGGTTTGCAAGATTTCCTCAAATGATTTCCAACTTCCTCTAATGTTAATAATTTAATATTTTAGTCCGAGATATTTGTTCTAATATAATATTTAATGTAATATATACAAATGTTTCTGTACGCACTCTTTTGACACAATGCACTTTAATTTTATTTTTGGCTCCTAGAAGATCTCTATAACAAAAATTTGTAATCCGCGAATTGTTACTTGAGCTTTAAAGAACATTTAAAAGATATGGAATGTACATTGACAAAAAGGATTTAAACAGGAATACTACTTCTAACAAGACTGAAGCACGCCAAGGCATCCCAAGTTTCCCAACAAGACTCCTGCTGAATATTTCCCTCATGCAGCATACGTTTTCAGCTCAGCTCGACTGCACTCACGGTACCAGAAACTTGACCGGAAAAGCTTCACAATGACAGTTGACAGGCTCCAGAATGAGCAGATAGGATCTTGAAATATGTTTCATCAAATATCATATTTTTGTAGAGAGCAAATCATACAATTCCAAAAGGAAAAACTGCATAAATAAGCCCTCAGTGTTTGGCAAGATATACAAGAAATTAATCAATATATAATTGCAGTAAGCTAGCATGTAAATCCAATAGGTTTTTGCCAATGATATGTCAAGCTTAACAAAGACTACTGTCAAGAGTTGAAGTCGTGAAGTATATGAACAAGAGCGTGTGGATGTAAACTATACGAAAATGTGGAAAATCAGATGCAAAACCAACAGCTTGGCATCTGTCTATTGAAAATCAGGCTACCTATAGAATTCTACTCAATCGAGGTGCTCAAGGCAAATGTGCCAACTGCCTGAAATATAAGGTGGGAAAAACTCAGGCAATATGTTACACCTGTTACACCTTGATGATGCGATGCCCAACCTGAACAATATGCGGTGACATAAAGACCAATACAATTGTGAAGTTTACTTATTGGTTTCAGTTTCGGGGTTAGCATTTCATACAGGGTTTCAACATTTATCAGAACTCTAGATAATCAAATATTGCCTGCAAAGCAACTATGAACATCACAAACATTACATGACAATTTGAAAAGTCACATAATCACCACAAGATGGCAGTAGCTGAGTGATAAAACCTTAGTCTTCGTATCTTTCACAAAGATAAATCCATAGCTATCTCAAGTCTAACAAGCACAACAAGAGACTCCAGAAAAGGCAATCATTCAAAAGATCATTTTTTTATTAAGCCCCACATAAAACTATAGGCTTCAACTATCACAAGTCTACATCTCCTGTACAACTCCACAACTGCACAAGATACATCTATATAGGCAAAGAGCAAAGTAAACCAACAATATAGCAAATGTCATAAGCAGCAAAATTTTACAAGGTTTAAGCTGCAAACCTCGCAGCTCGTCCCACAGCTCAGCTACACGACGTAGACAACGTGGGAAAGCTTCCCATCATCGAAGGGCAGCCGGATATACTCCTGCGCGAACTCCTCCGCAATCTCAAACGCAAGCTCCCCCTGCAAAGCCTTGCAATACATAAACAGCACAGCAGTAGCCGCCACACTGTAGAGCATCAGAATCGTCATAAATCCCGTGTAAACGACGGCCTGAAACACGAATGCCCAGCTAATCCAATCCCTGCTGCTCAATCCGCCCGCGCTGGGCACCACTGTGGAGCACAGCAAGCCCAGGAAGCCAAGCAGCGATTCAAACAGAAGAATCAAGCCAAACGCCACCCCTCTCATCCCTCTCACCAAGCAAGCGCTCCTCCTCATCGCTGCAAACCCCCATTTCGACTCCACAACGACGATCACAAACAACAGACACCACTCTACTTGCAAGTAAATCAGCACCGCCAAAAGCAGAGCAGTGATCAAGGCAACAAACCCCATGAAATACACATTGGTGTAGTCGATTTCAACCCCTATTAGGGCCAGGGCATTATACACCAAAACAGTAAAACCCCCAAATCCGAAAGCGATTAACCCTAAAATGAACTTGCTGATAATTAGGGTTCCAATTAGGGGTAGGAACGATATCAGCACATACTTAATTGAGGAGATAAACTTCACCGGCCTACCGTAGAAGCCGTGGAAGGTGCTGTGGGTGATTGAGGCGGTGGCGCAGAGAGATAGGAAGACGACGAAGAGAGCGTAAAGAGCTGCGAGGAGGAGGTGGGATCTGCCGATGGGTGGGAGGTCAGGCGAGGAGAAGAAGAAGAAGGAGCGGTGGTAGTGAGAGAGGGGCGAAGGGGAGTGGGAGAGGGAAGGGTAGACGACGAGAGAGAAGGAGAGAGGGAGGAGGAAGAGAACTGATAGCGCCAAAAAATGGCGGGAATGGGCATTGATTATGCGCTTGGTCTCGGAGAGAACTCCGCAGAGGTTCAGGCTGTGTGCTGACATGACTGCGGGAGCTCAAGTTTCAGCCTTTCTGTAGAGAGAGAGGGAGAGAGAGAGAGACGATTCGAGAGGATGAAGTGGAGAGACGGCTGCGGATATGTACAACTTCTAAGCAGCTATAAAAAAATTGATATTTTCATTTTATCTGTTTATTATTACTTTTTTCTATTTTCTGTTTTTCTTTTAACAAAAGCGTAGAATTTTGACATAAGCAGAGTCATCTCACAGTCTTCCATCTCCATAAACCCAGCAGCAATTTCAAAACTCTCCTTTTACTGAACTCACCGGCGAATTTCGGCTCCGGCCACCGTCTTCCGCCGCGCAGAGGGCGTGAGCGACTGTTGATTGTTCGATTCGAGTCCGTCCCTAAATTGAAAATTGAAGTGAGCCCTAATTTTCAGATTTCTAAGTTCATTGCAGTGGTGGTTTCACCCAAATCTTTGAAATCTAGTAGTTCGACTTGAAATTTTGAGCACCATTTCATTGAGTTTGTAAATTTTCATCAAAACTTTGAAAACAAAAGCGTTCATCAGCTGTAGAAGGTAGGGTTTGGAGCATAAATGCTACTGGAAATTGCGGTTTGCAGTTCAATTGGATTTGCCCTCATCTGTGTGTGTTTGTGTGTGTGCTGTTCTTCCCTCGAATGATTAGCCATAAAATACGTTGATCTGATGCTGAATGTAGCGCTTGTGGTTTGGTGTAGGGCTGCCATGGACACTGAACTATCAGAGGAAGTCAAAACGCTTGAGGAATTAGTTGAAGGGCGCTTGAAACCTAATCTTGTGCGTGCTATTGCTGAACGGTATTTCTCAGTTCCAGCTTCCTCATTTCGTTGATGCAACTAATTCTGTAATTGATTTTTCAAATTTTTGCATAGTAGTCTTGTAAAATCAGTTCAAGATCAAGAAATTTTTCCTTTCTTTTATTTTATGTGGTGTACGAAACATCTTTTAATTGCATAAGAAGAATTTGTCCGAAAGAAGGGTCAAAATGATTGATTTCTTCTGCTACTTTTGCAGGGACAAGGTCTTTGAGCGGCAGAAGATTTTGTATCCCTTGTGTTTGTTTAAATTATTGCTCTTTTTTTGGTCATTTGCATCTATAAATTCAGGCTACATGAGTTATTTTTAGATTAATTAGGGTGTTTAATGAAATGACTTTATCACTTTGAATGTTTTGGCTCCTTTTTTAATTTGCTTTTCTTAGCTTGGTTGCTGTAGCTCTGACCTTAGAAAAAACATCGAGAATCTGGAGAAGAATACGGTGACCAGTATGAGGACGCTTGTCAATATTGGCGCTGAAATCTACACGGAAGCTGAAGCGTAAGCTCACCATCTTGTTAGCGACTTGTGCTGTGTCCGCTGCTGTTATGTTTTCCTGAGTTGTGGCCATGTAAATTTTTGTATAAGAGGTCTTTTCTTTGCTACATAGACCAAGTAAAAGATGCTATTCTTGCTCAGCATCTAGTTTGCCTCTCATAAGGGGGACTTGATTTTGGAACTCCTAAAAATTATTTGAATAGCTTTCAGATAGTCTCTAACATGTAAATAAAACCGAATTACACAGAGCAATGTAGAAGTAAAGCAAAAAGGAGATATTTCATATGTGAAGTGATAACAGAAAGTACTTACTTTGTCTCTGAGAATTGATGGATGTTTGTTCATGGTGCTTTTGAATTTGCAGATGCCATCAACTTGGGTCTGAATTGACTTGAATGGTTCTTGATTGAAGCTGGGTTGTACATTAATGGTTTCTTATTATCTGCATATTTCCAGGCCAGATACTCAGCATATATTCGTTGAAGTAGGACATGGATTTTATGTGGAGTTCACTTGGGCTGAAGCTCTGAATTATATAGCTGAAAGGGAAAATTTACTATCCAGGTATGTCATTGTCTACTAAAATGGAATCAACCTAATGAGTGTGAATTTGTGAGCCACTTATAAAATAGGTTCCTTGGATGCTGAATTTTTGTCAACAAATGTCTGTGAACCTTTCGTGAAGTCTCGACCTAGAGACTTCAAGAAAGGAAACGGTCCTAAACTGCATTTAACATTTGTTTGAAAAGGTAAAAGTCCTAACTTGCTTAAGTTCTGCCTGCTTGTATGTACCATTGAAGTCGACTGCCACTTTTTCCCTTTACGTGCATGTGTTTTGTTTCTAGCCGAGCAGATAAAAGAAGAAAATTCAGATGTACCTAAATTGGATGGTTTATGTTTTATTCTCTAAAACTAGTGATTGCTTGTTCTCTCAAAATGAAAAATGGTGTTTATCGCTTTTTTTTTTTGGGGGGGGGGGGGGTGATGAGGTGGCGCATATGAAACCTGGATTTGTGATGTTAGTCTTGTCTTGATCTTCTTCCTATGAAATCTTTCATGAACTTGTTGTTGAATGTCATTGAGCAAGGAAGCTAATTTTCACTTTCTTTTGTAGGCAAATAGAGGAGTACACTCGCAAAATTGGAGCTATCAAAGTTCATATCAAAGTGGTAACTATGCAGCCTCTTTCTCCATATTTCCAACTGTTAGATTTATTTACGCACAAAACATCTAAAACTAAAACTTGTTTGAAGAAATTGAGGAGTCGATTTTTTCTTGGAGAAAAGGTCCTTGTGCTAGATGTCCTCGTTTAGTCGATATTCATAATAACCTTAATACCTTGATGGCTTCGACAACTTATTTATCGTTCGATGCAGGCATTGGAAGCTATAAGGAAATTACTCAAGATACCAGATGCTGAGCTATAATCTATATGCTGTTCGAAGTTGAGATATTTTGGCATAAAAAAGTGAAACATGATTTTGATTGTGAGAGAAAATTAGATAGGAAAGACTACTCTTTGAAGCAGAATGTATTGTCTGTAAAAATCTGTCATGTGTTTTTTCTTTTCCTTTTGTTACTATCAGTAAGGATCAGTGTTTTGGAGGAATCAAGAAAAACTTCAATGACTAAATAACTAATGATATTTTTATTAGTTTATTGTTTACATTGTAATTTATCCTTTTATATATGGTTACATATCATAGTCGGCTAAATAGGGTGATGGAAATTTCATCGATTATAGACTTCCAATTCTACGACATTGTGACAGTTATGACTTCATTTTTTGTATAAACGCTAATATTCAAGATATAAAGCAAATACAAATATGTGGTAATAAATACTTCTTCTGTCAATGATAAAGGTTTTATTTTGCCAAAAACGAATATCCATCACTAAATGTTCTATTTTAGTTTTACTATTTTTCATATTTGGATTTTTCATTCTATTAACTTATTTCACTTATATTTTATTAAAAAATTAATATATAAAAATAAAGTTCATATTTTATTAATTTTTTCTATCTATTTTTTTGTCACAAAATTAAATAAGACATTTAATTGTGAATGGAATGAATAATTTATTTCATGTTTGATGTATTGTTTGTCCAAGAAACCAATTATTTTAACACGTTTTAAACACACTGCAACGAAAATGGCGCGCTGCCCGCCAAAACAGGATGCCTTAAAAGTGGAAATTGAGGGTTTCAGATTTCAAAATCAAACTGAACTTTTCTTTCTTTGGAGTGAAAGTTCGCGCGAAGAAACCCCTTCGTGCATTATGCTCCAATTTCATCGACGATAGTGTATCAGGTATGACCTAATCGTTTCAATTCAATTTCGTCGCTGAAGTGCTGGGTTATCGAATCACATTCAGCGTAGTTGCAAATTGAAATGATTCAGTATCATAATTCGCAGATTTAATCGGAAGGAAATGTTTTTATTTTATAAAGATTGTTAATTTAGTCATTTCTGAAGCTGTACATTGTTGAAGTGAGAAATTTTATTTTGCTAGTAGCTCGAAATGGCTTGGTGGGAAGGCGTTGATGAAACTCGATTTCTTATTGTACGAGGTTTTTTGTTTTACTTTCTTTCTTCTTTTAATTTATTTTAACATATTATTTTCTTACATTTTTGGTTGCTTACATATGCAGAATGCGCTTATATTTCATCCATTTATCAACTTGTTAGTAATCAAGCTCCTAGTTTGGCCACCATGATCAATCTGTTTCTGTTCCATTTGGTTGAATTATTTTAGAAACTTGCTTAAGCTTATGTCTGCAGATCCTTCTACAAGCGGGAAGAATCACGGTTCATTTTTATCACTTCGGCATCCCAGAACAGGTAATTACCCACGAATTTTGTTTTGCCTCTTATTGAACAATATGAATTGTTTGAAATATTTTCTACATTGTTATCATTTTGAACTGCAATGTATTTTGCTCGTGTTAGCCATTCTGCTCGCTGTTGTTTGGTTCTTTGTTAACCTGTTCCTGTGTTGAACTTTTTATATTTGAAAGCCTGTTACTTTGCATAGTCTCAAGTTTAAGACTTTGGGATGATTTTGCTGTGCAACCACGAAGCAAAGCGTGCTACCTTTGTGTTGATGGAGTTCTTCAAGAACTTTACTGGTTTAAGCAATCTTATGGATCATGGTTCCTTGGGGATTATGTTTGTGAAGGTAACAATTGCTGCTATTAGAATGGTTGCAAGTTGGCAAGTTATGTGCATCCTAATTGCTAAAGATAATGAATTTGAAAGATTCTGTCACATCCTGTTTTGTAAGAAATTTCCTATTATTTCTATATCAAGTATTTTTTTTTATCTTAATCATTTCTTCATATCATGATAATATTTTATTTCTTAATTGTTAATATATAGTTTGACAAACG
>JAYDZE010234747.1:0-20163 GCA_034509125.1 Monilaria moniliformis
GTACAATTATGCCCTTTAATGATGTTTGTATAAAACAATAATGATATATTTTTTCCTACAATCTAGTCCGTCCAATTTCAGATCCTAGGGTGTATATTAGTTCTTAGTTATGCATCTAAGGGGTGTTCTCATTTTAACGCACCCCTATCTCTCTCTCACTTTTTCGTTATCTATCTCGGTTGCCACCTCATAGATGGGAAAAGCTACAAGTGTTAGCATTCTAGATTATATTTTTATCCCTAATGTTGACCAAGCACAAAAAAAGAAAAGAAAGAAAATAAATTGAAGTCTCTCTCTCCTCACTTCTTCTCTCTCGGATTCCACACAACACTTACCCACGTATACATTTTTTCTCTCTACCTTTCTCGTTTGCTCTCGGTTTCTCTCAAATTTCACTGCCATTCACCGTCTTGCCTCCGTTGTCGTCATTACCCCAAAGCCCATCTCCCCATCTTTCTCCTTTCTCTCTCGAATATCTCTCTAAGGAATAGGATGAGCTTTTGGATCGGGACGTTTTGCTTCACGAGGTAGTGTTTAAAACTCTAATTCTTGAATTAAATTCATGCGATTGCATATAGAATAAAATTTATTAATAGCATGACATATAATGTGCTTATATGCTATGCTCTGATTCGAATTTGGACATTATGTGATAAACGTGAAAATTTTGTCTAATTGTGATTATTAAATTATGATTTGATATCGATAATAATTGAAAAGTATGATGTATCTGTTGGCATGCCATAGGACAACAGTACTGCATATTCGGTTGCTCGTCTTTTGGATAATCGAAGCGAGAGTCGCCTGTTATCTGGCATCCATCCTTTGTGGTGATCTGATTTGATATACGCCCTTATGGTGATCTGATTAACTGTTATACACCCTTGTGGTGATCCAATTTGTTGAATTACACCTTTCAAGGTGATTATCGCCCTAATTGGGTGATCTGTATCTAGTCCGTGAACTCATGTCAGTACTCAGCATATTTTGGGGCTATACGTGATTGTGTGTGCACAGATAAATATGTTATTGTGTATTATCTGTTATTCAGTTTCTGATAAACCTATGGCGTACTGACTTAAGTTTTACTACTGAAATTGTTATTTATTTGATACGAAGTAGGGATTACTTTTCTGTCTGATAAAACTGAAAAATAGACTTATATTTTATATTTATAGGTTGCATAGCACTTATTTAATTTCAGAAATTTAGATTTAACATTTAATATACTACTGAGCTCACCCCACTACATGCTATCTTTTGCAGATTAGGTCCTCATCAGTCCAGCAGCTACGACCCCGTCAAGTCACTGTCCTTTTTGGGTAAATAGTTGAATATGATAGAACAAGTGGCATGTCAGGATTTTGACGCATATATATTATCGTCGTAATTAGTTGTTGTATCCATTTTGCATTTCGATATATTTACCTTTTGTTTTTAAACAGAATTATCAGTTTCAAATAGCAAATATAAATATTTAAATTTCGTTGACTAATCGAATTAATAAATATATTAATATATTCAGAAAATGCTTATAGTCTGTCTTATCGTGATGCCACTTATTCGGTTGTTTAGTAATCGAGTAAGGGGTGTTACAAGTTTGGTATCAGAGCCTAGGTTCAGCCGATTCTAGGACTGAACCGTGTCAAATAAGTGTTTAGAAACATGCCACTTAGGAATTGAATTGTCTTTATATCAGTGACTTGATGCAGCTCTATTCCTGAACAGATATACTAGATGTCGAATAATGAAGCTTAGAGTAACGCACTGGATTCTCAGTCTCAGGAGACCCCTTTTATTTAAGTAGATACTTCTATTCTTGGACAAGATGCTATATTACAGACTTTAGCTAATGCACTCCGACAGATAGTTGGGTTTACGCCTAGTAGTCATACCTCTGATATTGAAAGACTTCATAAATTTCGAGCAGAGGAATTCAGAGGCAGGAAAAACGATGATACGACCAAGGCTTAGTACTGGTTGGATCAGCTTCAGCTGATATTCACTTTTATGCCATGTACTCTTGAAGAAAAATTATAATGTATTGTGGCTTTACTTAAGGATGATGCGTATATGCGGTGGATGAGTATTGTTCAAATGGCTATACCAAAGTCTATATCATGGGGCGGATAGAAGAAGAGAATTTCTTCATCTTGTACAGGGTGATATGACGGTTCTGGAGTATGAGACTGAATATCGGCGTTTGGCCCGATATGCACGAGAAATTGTGCCTACTGATTCAGAGATGTGTCGTAGATTCGAGCGAGGACTGAACAGTAATATCCAGAGGTCGGTTCTGGGGTCTGAAGCGACAGATTTGACTAAACTGACTGGGTTAGCGCAAAATAGTGATTTATTAAGAAGAAGATGAAAAGAAGAACAAAGAACAGGGCAAGAGGGCTGCAGAATCTTCTCATTTCATGTCACGATTTGGGAAGAGATTTAAAGACTCCAGGAGGAGTGGATATCCAGTACCCTCACGTTTTCAGGGACGAAGCTATGGTCAATGATTCGAGATCAGGCCAAGGCCACAAGCTACTTCAGTGGCCAGCACATGAGGATCATATGTTATACCAGCATATATGCATTGTGGAAGACGTCATCGGGGCGAATGTTGGAGAATATCATGAGCGTGCATTCGATGTGGATCGAAGGAACATTTAATAGAAGAACTGCCCAAGGCCATCAAGTATCCCAGGGACTATACCAGTGAGATCAGAATCAACTTCGAGGACAGAGCCGAGAGCCTCAGCTCGTACCTACGCTATCAGAGCTCGCGAGGAGCAGGATGCACCTGACGTCATACTTAGTACATTTATATTATTTGATGTACCAGTTATAACATTAATTGATCATGGCTCTACACATTCTTATATCTGCACAAAACATATACAAGAACATAGCCTGCCTTTAGAGAAAATTGATTTTGACATAGAAGTTTCTAATCCCCTGGGAAAAAGTGTAGTGGTGAATCGAATCTATATAAAATGCCCTCTCAGGGTCCAATGATACTTCTTTCAAGCCGATTTGATGGAATTATCTTTTCATGAATTTGATATAATTCTGGGGATGGATTGGCTGTTTTTTCATCGTGCTATAGTTGACTGTTGTAAGAAAATAATAACACTCTACACATCTGATGATCAAGAAGTACTAGAGGTGGGCGAAAGATCGAATTATCTTTCTAATGTGATATCAGCCACCACAGCTTATATACTAGTGGGAAAAGGGTTGTGAGGCGTATTTAGCCTACATTCTGGATACTCGATTATCTGATCCAAAATTAAATAAAATACATGTAGTATGTGAATATCCAGACGTGTTCCCTGAAGAACTACCTGGGCTACCACCAGAGCGAGAAGTTGAATTTGCTATTGAGGTGATACCAGGTACAACATCAATATCGATTGCTCCTTACCGAATGGCTCCCACTGAACTGAAGGAGTTGAAAGCTCAACTGCAGGAGTTGCTAGATCGAGGATTTATACGGCCAAGCATATCGCCCTGGGGAGCACCAGTATTTTTTGTGAAGAAGAAGGATGGATCAATGAGGTTGTGTATTGATTATAGGCAACTGAATAAGGTGACAATCAAAAACAAATATCCACTGCCAAGAATTGATGATTTGTTCAATCAGCTAAGGGGAGCGAGTGTGTTCTCAAAAATTGATCTTTGCTCCGGGTATTATCAGCTGAAGGTTAAGGATTTCGATGTCCCCAAAACAGCTTTCCGGACACGCTATAGTCATTATGAATTCAGAGTTATGCCATTTGGGTTAACCAATGCCCCTGTTGCTTTTACGAATTTGATGAATCGGGTTTTTCAATCATAACTCGATCAATTCGTGATGGTGT
Organism: Monilaria moniliformis; assembly: GCA_034509125.1. Classification (NCBI taxonomy): domain Eukaryota; kingdom Viridiplantae; phylum Streptophyta; class Magnoliopsida; order Caryophyllales; family Aizoaceae; genus Monilaria; species Monilaria moniliformis. The sequence goes on from JAYDZE010234747.1 coordinate 3,855, forward strand.
TTATTGATGACATCTTGGTGTACTCCAAAACAAATGATGATTACGAACAACACTTGTAGGTGGTTTTACAAGTGCTGAGGGAGAAGAAGTTGTATGCAAAACTCAACAAGTGTGAATTATGGCAAACGAATGTTGCATTTTTGGGTTATATTATATCAGCAGAAGGAATTTTTGTGGACCCGTAAAAGATTGAAGCTATTGTGCAATGGAAACCTCCAAAGAATGTTTCTGAAGTCCGAAGTTTTCTTCGACTGGCTAGCTATTATCGAAGATTTTTGAAGGGGTTTTCAATAATAACAAAACCAATAACATGACTACTTCAGAAGAACATTCCATTTAAATGGAGCGACAAGTGTCAGGCAAGTTTTGAAAAATTGAAGACGATAATTACTGAGGCGCTAGTCCTGATTCAACCTGAAGCAGGAAAAGAGTATACAATATTTAGCGATGCATCACACAATAGATTGGGTTATGTGTTAATGCAAGAAGGTAAAGTGATTGCATATGCATCAAGACAGTTGAAAATTCACGAGAAGAATTATCCAACTCATGATCTGAAATTGGCAGCGATACTCTTTGCTTTAAAGATATGGAGACACTATCTCTATGATGAAAGATGCTACATATACACTGATCACAAAAGTCTCAAGTATTTACTTACACAGAAAGAACTCAATTTGAGACATAGAAGATGGGTTGAACTTCTCAAGGATTATGATTGTCTTATTGATTATCATCCAGGCAAAGCGAATGTAGTAGCTGACGCACTCAGCAAAAAATCAATTTTGGCTTTAAGAGCTATGAACATTCAGATGGAAACACTCAATAATGGTGGTCTTCTGCCATGATTGAGAGTGAAGCCAACTCTAATCCAGCGAGTTATAGATGCCCAAAAGACTGATGAAAAGTTGAAAGTCAAGCTGGAGCAAATTAGTAAAGGGGAGATGCACAGATTTGAACAGAGTTCTGATGGATGTCTATATTTCAAAAAACCATTGTGTGTGCCCGATAATTATGGATTGAAAGATGAGATACTCCGGGAAGCCCATAATAGTTCATACTCAATGCACCCTAGAAGTAATAAGATGTATTGTGGTTTAGAAGAATTCTATTGGTGGTCAGGCATGAAGAGAAATATCACAGAATTCGTATCTAAATGTTTAACCTGTCAGCAAATCAAAGTTGAACATCAAGTTCCATCTGGATTATTACAACCAATTACCATACCAGAATGGAAATGGGATCGAATCACGGTGGATTTTGTGACAGGTCTGCCAATGTCGTCTCGGAAGAAGGATGTTATATGGGTGATTGTTGATCGATTAACTAAATCAGCTCATTTTCTCCCTGTCAAGACTATAGATTCACTGGAATATATAAATGAAATTGTAAGATTGCATGGAGTGCCTGGTTCAATAATCTCTGATAGATATCCACGTTTTCAATCGAGATTCTGGAAGAAACTTCAAGAAGCTCTGGGTTCTTGATTGAATTTTAGTATGACTTTTCACCCGCAGACTGACGGCCAATCAGACGGGTAATTCAGATTCTAGAAGATATGTTGAGAGGCTGCATAATAGATTTTGAAGGCAGTTGGGAGAAATATTCGCCGCTGGTTGAATTTTCTTACAACAACAGTTATCAATCGAGTATTCAGATGGCTCCATATGAAGCGCTCTATGGGCGTAAATGTCGAACACCATTATGTTGGACAGAATTGAGTGAAAATAAAATTGTAGGATTGGATCTGAGACAAGAAACTGAATAAAAAGTTCGACTAATACGAAACAGGCTGAAAGCGGCATCAGATAGACAGAAATACTATGCTGATTTGAAAAGAAAAGAATTGAATTTAATTTGGGCGACAGAGTATTATTGAAAGTTTCTCCCTGGAAGAAGATACTTCGATTTGGGAAAAACGGTAAGTTGTGTCCAAGATTCTTTGGACCATATGGGATACTTGATCGGATAGGTCCAATGGCTTATCGTCTTGCTTTACCACCTGAACTAGAAAATATTTATAATGTGTTCCACTTGTCGATGCTAAGAAGCTATCGATTTGATCCTCCCCATATTATCCAAGCTGAATCAATTGAAGTGCAATCGGATTTGACTTATGAAGAAGAACCAGTTCAGATTTTGGCTCGAGAAATCAAAGAACTGAGAAATAAAAAGATACCGTTAGTCAAAGTCATGTGGAGAAGTCATAAGGTGGAAGAAGCCACATGGGAACCAGATGACGTAATGCGACAACAATATCCGTATCTCTTCGAATTAGGTATGAATTTCGAGGACGAAATTTCTTAAGAAGGGGAGAATTGTAACACCCCGAAACATTGGAAATAGAAAGTAATTTCTAAATAGTAATAATAATATTAATTGAAATTTAATTATAATTAAGTAATGAGTATTAAATCTTAATTATATCGTTACCAACATAATTTTTGCTTTTAGCTATAAAAATATAGTAATATGTATAGATATAAGTGTGTGTATACTTATGTGTGTGTATTAGATGTTAGGTCTTTATTTCTTGAATTAAGTGCATGATGTTGCATATAGATAATAAATTATGACTTGTGATATGAAAATGTGATTTATGTATTTAGAAATTAAGTATTAGGCCTGCTTAAACGGTTAATCGGTTATCGGTTAACCAATAACCGAACTGATTAAGGTCGATTATGGTTCGGTGTCGGTTAGTATATTTCATCGGAATCGGTTATCGTTTATAACCGATAACCGTTCGGTTTAACCAAACTAACCGATCTAATTTTTTTAATTATAATTTAAAATCAATTATAATTTATAGTTTAGAACTTTTGTATATGAATATATTTCAATTTCAAATTATGTATCAAAGCTTGTAGTGGTGCAGTGGATAATATCTTTCATAATCACTCATTGATCAAGAGATCAATTCCTTTTTGACACAAATTGGAAAAATATTTTTGAGGCCAATTTGATTATTTCGGTTAACCGACTAACCGACCGGTTATAACCAATCAGTTAGTGAGCTAACCGATTAACATTTGGTTTCGGTTTCGGTTAGCAAGTTGGAGGCTCCGTGAAGTCGGTTAACCGACCGATTAAGCAGTCCTATTAAGTATCATTCATTAATAGCATGAATTATGATGTGCGTATATGTTATGCTCTGATTAGAATTTAAATTATTATGTGATAAACGTGAAACATCTGTTTGATGGTGATTATTAAATTATGATTTGATATTGATAATATCTAAAAAACATCTGGTCCGAATACCCGTGTCAATACTCAGCACATTTTGGGGCTATACGTGTTTTTGTGTGCATTATAAAGATGTTACTGTGAATTATCTGTTACAATTGAAAATCATAGAAACTGTATGTGATTATTTGTTATTCAGTTCTGATTAAACTGTGAATCTCTTAATTGGATTTTAATGTTGAAAAAGTTAAATATGTATGATACGAGGTAAGAATTACTGTTCTGGCTGATAAACTAAAAGATAGGGTTATAATTATGTCTATATGTTGCGTAGTGTTTATTTAATTTCAGAAATTTAGTTCTAACATTTAATATACTACTGAGCAAGTGAGCTCACCACACTACATGTTATCTTTTGCATATTAGATTCTCGTCAGTACAGCAACTGCGACCCCGTCAAGTCACTGTTCATTTTTCGGTAAATAGTTGTATATAATAGAACATGTGCCATGTCAGGTTTTTGATGTATATATATTGGTCGTGATTAACAGTTGTGCATATTTTGCACTTTTATATATAATTACAGTTGTTCTTAAACAAGATTACTAGTTTTTAAATAGCAGATATAAATATTTGAATTCCGTTGACTGGTTGAATTAATAACAGCATTAATATATTCAGTAAATGTATATAGTTTGTCTGATCGTGATACCACTTATTCGGTTATTCAGTAATCGAGTAAGGGGTGTTACAATTACTGTGCAATAATCACATTATCATAAGAAAAAAAAGAGAACGAGAACAAGATTTATATATGGAAAAAGAAAAAACTATTATAATAAATGAAAGATACCAAAACCAACTAAATACTTATTCCTAAAAAATAAGATAGATCTCCAACAAATTCGTAACTTGCCATAAACCAATTTAATGTGATTACCGTAAATACCCTTATCAGTTAAATTAATTATAATACAAAATCCACGTGGCACACAAATACACGCTCAGATCTTGAAATCTAACGGTTTATTTTTTGTCTTAGTTCTGCATTAACATGTGGTTCGGCATTGAATGCAACTATATATATATATATATATATATATATATATATGTATATGTATGTATGTATGTATGTGTGTGTGTGTGTGTGTGTCACCGCAAATGATTTTGTCTCCTAAATAATACTATATATCTTAGTCTTTCTCAATAAAATTTAAGAGATTTCTTGAACTAAGATGAAACAAAACTAGAAAGACTCACAACAGCACATATCTTATGGCAATACAGATTAATAGAGAGCAAAACCAGAATGTCACGAATTGAGAGCATTATAGGTCCTAGCAACTTTGTTCTGCAGACTCACCCGAGAGCTGAGCCAACATCTTGTACAATGTATCAGTATAACCAGTCAGGATGTTGACACAGATGATTAAAGACGATCCTTGACCTGGCCATATATAGCAGGTCAGAAAATCAGAGAACCATAATTTTAAGCCATGTAAATATTTAATCTATGAACGTAAATATTTAATCTATGAACTACTCTAAGAAATCAGAACATATCAGGCATGCATCATAATACTATAATGTGCTTCACTATTAATTATTGAGTTCCTTTTCATTTCTTTCTTTTGGTTTTAGGTCATGGATTGCAAGATGCATATCCAAAATTTATGAAAGCATTCATAAAAGAAAATAAATACCAAATCCGGACTCTGATATCTTGTCAGAAATCCAACCCATGGTCATCGCACCACACACCAGAAACAAAGTTGTGATCATAACATGCTTTACCCTGCATATTCGTGGTCAGAGGAGATCCCATCACTTTAAGGGCAAGGAAAAAGTTTTATGCTAGTGGAAAACCACGCAATATTGACTAGTAGTAAGACGGATAACAGCTGACAGAAGTGATCAGTCAGGATCATCATGATAAAGAAATGTCACTTTTATTAGATTTTTTAAAGAGAAATTCCATATAGTACCACATAGCAGCTTCATATGAAAATCACAAACCAAATCTTGACACTCTATTCACCGGACATAGTTCAGATTGTCATCAGATAATTTCCATTGTTGGTAGAGATTTCTTCTAATATTACAAGTTCTCAGATCCAAGATTCATTGTATGCACCAGACTTTAAAATCACTTTTGAATGGACATGCAACTTGCAGGCATACAACATATGGTAATGACTATAGAAAAGTTTGTGAATATACCTAATTCATGAACCTTTAAGATATATAATTGAAACTAATATATGAACTACCCCAATGCAATTCCAAAAGGTCTGTGTGGTGCATACTGTATCCAGAAGGGTATAGAGAAACAATTAAAGTACTAATAGTTTATTAACTTAATTAATCAATAGCATCATTAGGTCAACAAGTATTTCTGTCTTTTTACATTGCCCCAAGGAAGTTAAGGGTGCAGGTTAGCGAAGACTAAAGGCAAGGAAAGAGGGAGAGTTTGAATGTGAATAACGTTCAATAATATCTGCAGCATCCACACATAAATACACCCACACACACACACACACACACAACATCACACCTCAGGAAAATGAAAATCAATTTAGAGGTGAACACTGAGTTTCTTATATCATGGCTTTAGCAAATCTAATGTCTTATATTAGTTATGTCAGGAATATAGATCTCAAGAACATGAAATGGATGTCTTCTCTCATGATTACCTATGGCTAGCTGCATATATAGAATAGGGAAGTGAATAACAAGAAAGAATAAGAGCCTGGACGATTCCAAAGCCAAGTGAAATCCACCATCTGGAATAGATCAGAAACAAGTAAACATTAAATCATTTTGTTGCAACTAAAAGATGTTTCAAAACCAACATAATATTTTACAAGGGCTTGTCTCACTGCTTGAGATGAATAACTAGACACACATATATCTCTTGATCTTCTCATTAGCATCTAAGCCTTCTTTCCGAAGCTTCACTAAGGGAGGTAGAAGGACACATAAGATCTGAACGGAAATTACTGTAGTTAGAATGATATGTGAGATAGATCACAGTAGGCAGTGAAATAATAGTGAGACTTCAAAGTATGATAAAATTACTCTAGATCCCTATTAAGGAGCTGATATCACGTTAGTTGTTCCACCTTTTATATATATAAAAAAAAACTAATCTGTAAATAAAGTGATTCCATATTTTTTTATCAATATGTTCCTCAAGTTAGCATTAATTCTAAGAGAGCCATCTTTTTCCATCTGTAGAAAACATTTTTCCTCTAAATTACACATGAAAACTGGCTCAACTTGGAATATTAATGAGAAAATATTCGTGCAACATGGTTATTGATTGTATTTTCAAAATATTGGGATTGAGCATGACAACTATCTAATAAAAGGTGTCATCGTCGCGACATTAAGTATGCAAGGTTTCTCAGCAAATAAATTAGGGTAGGAAATGATTTTCTGTAGATAGTGAATTATCTGACAGAGCACAGAGACTCTGCAAAGGTTACAAGATAATTTTTAAGGTATACATTATCAATCAATTATTAAGTTTTAGTTTTCACTTAGCAGTAAGTACATCTAAATGTTGACCTGCATAAGAATAGATGCTGCTATTTGAGGACTAAGCCCAAGCTGAAAAAGAGAAAGCTCAAGTTCCGGTGTGAGATTACCAAGCTCCTCTGTAAATAGTGAAAGATGAAAGGACAGAGGTTATGAAGATGTAGTAACTAACTAAAGCGAGCCAATTAATTAATGAACCACAATAAGGCAGCTCATACAAGGGTAGAAGTAAATAAAAAATAATATAAAAGTTCCATATCCATAGAATTTGTTTTAAGAACAATTTGTATTCAATTAAAAAGAACAAGAAATTGCAGAAAACAGAGCTTCATAAATAGGTTGCAAAAGAAAGGTAGGCGCTAGTCGAGTGGCCAAGTCGCCTGTTTTTAAAATGATGTTTCCTGAAATGTAAGTTAATCAAAACAACTTTAAGATTTCAAGACTTAGCCCAGAGGAAAGAGGTAAGGATCGTGATTCAGTCATATGATATTTGTGACAAAATAAACAATAAATAACTAATAGGCTGCATACACACAGAGTAGAGGCAGCCAGAGGCAGGACAGCCCCTAATAATGCCGATTAGGCCAAAGGCAGGGCTCATCTCTATAAAATCCAAGTGGTGACAGTTTAGAGGCAATGGATGTGATCTATTTTGATTTTGGATGCTTCAAGATGTCTCTTAAACTTTTTTACAATTTGTAGATTTAGAACACTAAGCCCTACCTAGCACCTAAGCCTTTCCAAACTGAAGGCATCTTCTATCCCTTAACTGCCAAGATAACATTAAGAAACTTAAAAAACAAGAATCTACAGTAATTCAGAACCAATTAAAAGTAACTACATCAATCTACAAAATCATAGAAGATTGATCACAGCAATATTCAACTGTCTGCAAGTTTGAGTATAAAGAAGAGTATTCTTCTCACCAGTAGAACCAGAGAGAAAGTTGAGATAATTTTCAGGCATCAACCTTCTGTCAAATCCTGGTAAGGGAATAAAGTAGCCAAGACGACTCACAAATAACAACACAGCAGTCACAAACAGCCTTGTTCGTATTTCACTCTTGAAAAAGGACTCCAAAGCATTGCTAAAGATTGTTCCAATCCGCACAAAATTCAAAAACCGATTCCTGAATGGCTCGGGCTTCAGCTCTAAAGCTGCTGATTTTTCGAAACCATTCACATTCAAAGCCCTTTCGTCGCTCCCTGATGTATCAGTAAAGTGTTCATAATTTATTGATTCTGTGGAAGCAGCCCGAACAAGTGCAGAATTCTCCCGAAAACAATTCAATAACAAAAACCCTTTGTTTTCTTTCAATAACACATGCTCTCTTGACGAACAAAACCGCTTTCTGCTTAATTCTAGAGATACTGTTTTAGCACATATACGGTCTCTGAATAATCTTGTATTGTGATATTGGGAATTGCACGACAAATTCGCACCTGCAAAAAAGCATGAAAACAACAAAATGACTATAAAATTCAAACAACGAATGCGCTTAGGAAAAGCATAACAACTCTCAATTATAAAACCGAGCACCATATGAAAAATACATATATTGCGGCAAAAGGACCACGAACACAATGAAATCCCGATAAACTATATCAGCAAAACAGTAGACTTAGCAATAAAAGCAAATTATTCGTCCAATACACAGCCCATTATTTGCAATATAAAGTAAAAAATAAATATCACAATCTTCATTATGGAAATAGAATTAACCCTGAACGTAGAAATGAGGTTGAGGTCTGAGAAGTGTGGCTTCCATGGAGCTGGGCTGGCAATCTTTTGGAAGAAAGAGAAGAAATTGGCTACTTATCTACTCGAGTAATCCGATGGTTTTGGAGTACCTGCTCCTGAAAACAACTTTTGTATTAAATGGTGGAGAAAATATGGAAATTGAATTTAACAACGCATAAGAGAATAAAGTAGCAAATGAAGCGACATCGTATTGGTTGGGGGTTTATCATTGCTTCTTAGGATTTTTGTTTTTGTTTTTGTTTATCCTTTTTCTCTTTTTCTATTTCAGTTTTGCTTGAATTTAATTAATTTAAAGGTAAATATCATATTAACACGCCTACAAAAATAAAAAGTTAAGTAAAGTCTTATCATACAATTGAGTGTTTACATATATAATGTTATGTTGACAACTTAAGCACATATTGAATTACAAAATTTTTTATTTTGGACGACTTTTTACAATATGTTTTGAATACTAATTGTAACTTTTATTTTTATTGCTGTTTATTCTATTGGAAACTGGAATTAGAAAAAGGGTATAGAAATCAAGACTTTTGGAGGAAGAAATTGCGGGTTTGTCTATAGTTAAGCCCAATATCAGCACTGCGCGCACTCTAAGCCCACTTTTTAAGCCTAATTGTTTTATTATTATTATTAACACCTGTTGTTGCTCCATTTTGTCTTCTATATAATACAAGTACAGTAGCCCAGAAGAGGGTAGTAGGCTAGACTATCTAGTAGCCATGTCCAATGTCTTTCATTAAAATACAAAGTGCATTATCCTAAAAAAAAACTAATCATAATTCTATTTTTAACTTCTACGTCAATATCTCATTATTCAACCACAAATTAGTTACAATACTCACGATACAACCCCAAACAATTTAGCCTCAAATCAGTTACAATTCTATTTTTATCATTTCATCATTTTCTATTATCCTTCAACTTCATATATTTATATAAATTGAGATATTTGTAAATCAATATAAATGACCTAAAATTTGAAAAGCACTTAATTAAAATCTTAAAAGCACTTAATTAAATTCCTAAATTACAATAATTAAATATTGAAAATGACATAATTTGAAGTCCATAAAATTACATAGAAAGAGTAATAGTACTTCATAGTCCAAATCAGTTGGAGTATGCCCAAATTTCTTCAATGAGATCTTGTTGGAGTCGGTCATAAGTTCGTTCTTCGTGACAAGAAGAACGTCGACTAAGAAATTCTTGAAACTGAGGCGGTGTACCTTGAAATGTGTTATGGCTGGACACTCCCGAGTTAGATCCGACTTTATCATCACCCCCAATTAATTGTGTCTTGTCCTTCATCCTCGATTATCATATTTTGCATGCTAATACATGCATAAATGATGTCGGATATACATGATTGAAACCATATACGCGTCAAACCTTTCACTGTCGCCCAACATGCTTGGAGTACACTAAAAGCTCGCTTGATATCCTTTCATGGCGCCTTTGAGCAACCAATGCTCTCTTTGGGTTTGTCAGACACGTAATCGTTTTCACGAACACCGGCCACTTTGGATATATGCCATCGGCCAAATAGTATCTCATGTTGTATCTTCGGCCACTGGCTGTGAATTCGACAGCTTGTGCCCTACCAGCGCACACATCGTTGGAGATAGAGGAGTTGTTCAGGACATTGATGTCATTGTACGACCCGATCACAGCAAAGAATGCATGTCAGACCCATAAACATTGGTCAGCAACTACTTTTAAGATTATCATGGGATGTGTGCCATTGTGTCCGCTGGTCTAACCGTCTCTCCATGCAAACGTTAAATTCCTCTATTCCCAATGCATATGATGCCGAGCATACCGGGAAAGTTGTGATGTCTCTCGTGCATATTCATTAGTGATTGGGTGTCCTGCACCGTCGGCCTTCTCATATAAGTATCGTGGAAGGCCTCGACAATCCCGTAACAAAATAGTTTGACGCAATCCTGCCCTTTTGATTCTGAGACATGGAGGTACTCATCGAACAAGTTCAGTACGTCAGCTGCCGAATCACCGTCATGCACTTCTGCAGCGTCGACAGCCTGTCGCATCCAAGACCGTTGGAGCGCTGCTGGAAATATTGTCACGTCTTGTCAACGTGTTAGCAATGCGCATGAACAACGATCTGCTCATGCGGAACCGGCAACGAAACACAGTTGGATCCCATTGTGGCTCGTCAACAAAATAATTTGCGACGAAGCGTTCAGCGGCAATTTTTCGCTCTCGGTGTACATATGTCATTTGATCACGATACGGCACAACATCTCTCCTTTCACGCCTCTTCTTGTAGGCTTTCAACACAGCATCAATCATCTTGTCCTACACCTCAGAATCGAAACTAAAATCGTCTCTGTGGGGATCCACGAGACTTTCGTTCGACCCTATACTCCAATAATGGGGAGTATTGGGATCTCAATCCCTTTCACAATAAAGCGCTAGAAATTTATTAAGAGTAGTTGGGTCCATAGAAAAATTCCCTTAATTTGGATCCATAACAACCAAAATTTTGAGAATGAGGAAGTGAGATGAAGATAATGAATAAGTGGATGAAGATGTAAATGAAAGTGATGAAATATAGAGGTATTTATAAGTTAAAAAAATTGATTGAAAAGTGAAAAAAAAATAGAGTCCCGTGAACTCCCTACCCCCGTGATAAAATTTTCTTAGTTTCAAATGTTTTTAAAAAATATACTCCCTACGTCCCAATTCAGATGACCCATTTGGATTTTGGCACGGTATTTTAGTAGCTTTTAATTAGGAAGTTTAAGTGGAGTGAAAAGGAGTTGGTGGATGAATTAATAAGGAGAAAGAAAGGAGAAGCAGAGAGAAAAAGTTGTTAGATAAATTAATGAAAAGAGAGAAAAAACTATTAATTAATGCAATAAAGTAGAATTAGATGTCCCTTATTATTTCCTAATTTTTTGCCATATTAGGAAATGAGTCATCTGAATTGGGACAAACCGAAAAGAAAAGTGGGTCATATGAATTGGGACGGATGGAGTACAAAATAAACTTTTTAAAAAAAATCAACATCCGGCCGGCTGCCGTAGTCGGGCGTTGAGTCGCGCCTCCCACTGAAATCTCGGCGGCCGACCGGCCTGAGTCGCCTCCAACGCCGCCGTTGAGCTGCCGCCGCGTTTTACTCTTTTTTTACAGCTGCGTTTGGCATGCTCTATTGTCCTATATATAGTTAATTGAAAATGCCAAAATAATAAAATTAAACACATAAACACAAGGTCAGGTTATTGTAAATTAAAAGCTATAACTTTTCTTGAGAACATTGCTCTAAAAGTATAAAAAGTCACTACATTTATAGCGAAATTATTTGCACTTGAAAAAAATAAAAATCCCGTTCTTCATGCGATTTGAATTCCAATAATGCACTCATCCAACAATGGGGTGCATCCACTATAAATATTCATGATTTAATAATAAAAATTAATTCTCCAATCTCACAATAATTATGAATTTTTATTTCAATCATTCTATTTATTAATATATTAATGATGGTAATGGAATCTGTATAATAATATATTCAAAGCCTATAAAATTATATGACTATGAGAGCTTCCGCACCTTCAATCCTTTTTATTTATTCTTTATATTTAACAATTTGTTAGAAATTTTCGATTATAACACTCATTGCATCTAAAACTTTCGTTTTTTTTTCTTTTTCAAAGCACTCTATGGGTGAGGGGTAAGGTGGATCCCCAACCTGTATCTATCAATAACCAATATCAAATGTTTCGTACATAGAACAAGTCCAAAAGTGACTTGTTCCCAAACACGAAACACAAAACACAAGATGTCGAGCCCACACAAATGGCCGAGCAATGAAGATCACAAAAGGATACTCCAACAAAAGCAACCTAGCGAGGCGAACACTTTGTGTACCAACCTCGAACCTATGCAAAGGAAACCGAATAGACACGACATATACATGGGCAGCCCCAAAGTGATTAAGCCCAAAGGCAACAAAAATATAGCATAACATACACATGAGCGGCCCAAAAGTGACCAAGCCCAAGGGAAGAAGGATAACATATTATACATAAAGCAAGCTACGGAGGGGGTCACACGTCACGGTAACTGAATCTAAAGTTAGGATAGCCCAACTGGTTCAACTTAACAAGCGCTTTCAGTCTAAGAGGCGACGACACCTGATCAAAGAATGTGAGAAGTACGGGTTTGGGCCCCCTATTTGCAAGGAAATCGGCTACATGGATCCCTTCTCGGTGTATACGAGATAAGCGAACCTGTAGTTGCTGAAGGAGAATGCGGATGGGAACCATAAAGTGGCGCACGTCCGCCGATCCAAGCTGTCCGGAGATTAGTAGAGCAACAATCGCCGCCGCGTCCACCTTGATCCAAACGTGCGAACAGTGTTGTGCGGCAAGCATCAAACCTTGAAGAATAGCAAGGATCTTTGTTTCAAAGCTAGAAGCCGCTGAGAGTGGGGTGCAGAAAGCGCCGAGAAGGTCGTCGTCCGAGCCGCACACAACACCCCCGCTGCCCGCCTGAGTCATAGCCGCCGAGAATGATCTGTCCGTGTTGAGCTTCACCCAAGGAGGTTCAGGAGGATGCAACAACACCATGAGAGATCGAAGCACACGCCGGCAAGGAGAAACTGGAGGCATGAAATCCACGGGCAGGGAGCACCAGCGCCAATGCTTGGGGACGAGTGTTCCCGCTGCGACATAATCCACAACTGATTCATAACCTGCCAAGTAACATGAGAAACACGGAAAAGAATGGTGAGATGCTTGCAGCTATTCATCTCCGCCCATATAAACCAAAGAACAAGGCAAGGGATGATGAAGCTGACGTGCGTGGCGGGAGCTCTGTAGAAAGCACCCGACCAGAAACCTAGTCTAAGTGGAACATCGGTGCACGTGTGAATAGGTTCGTGCAAATCAGGAAAGCAAGTTGCAAAATAATCTCAAATAGCTCTCGTGACTGACTCAAATAGAACAAATGCTAGATTAACTCAACTGACGATTGACTCAACACTGGCACTTGGACGCAAGACAAATAACATGAGACTGCAACTTACAATCCACCAGCACACAATTGCGACGAGGCGCCACAGGAAGACGGAGATAGTGGACGTGAGGCATGCATTCCAGATCTGGCCGAGCAAAGGATGCCTTGGAGCCGGCTCCTAACACAATCCCAAGCGGAGGTCACCGAGAACTCGGTGTGGCTAGTCAAGGCCCACCGCATCACATCCCTTCCGTCCACATCAATCAGCGTGACACTCAGGGCAACAAGAACATGCAAATGCACATGATACAAAGCAAACAGAGCATGCAACTTACACATATTCTAGGCATTACCACTCTACAAATCACGGACCTCGTAGGAGTGAAGTGCAGCGCCGGGATGACAGAATGAGCGAAGGGGGAGATCCCCAAACCAAACGTCATCCCAGAAGCTGACCTTCCCATCCCCCAATGACCAATGCACACAATCTTGCATCTGATGCATAATAGGGCAAAGACGACGCCAAATAGGACTATCATGCACAGAATAACCCACATCATAAACACGAAAGGGGAGGAAACAATACTCGTGCACAGTGAACTGTGCCCAAAGCGAATCCTAAGCGCGGAGTCTCTACCAGAACTTCTAGCTGAATGCAGCGACCAGCTCACTGAAACGATGGATGTCGAGGCCTCCCTCATCCCAAAGCAAGCAAATCTACTTCCAACTGATCCAGTGAATCTTCATCTTCTATCCAGCCAAAACCTGCTCCAAATGCTGAAGGGCGCCCATGAGAGGCTCTGTGACCTAAAAGATATGCAATGGGATGGTAGCCAAAGTGCTCTTAATAAGAGCTAAACGTCCTCCAAAAGAGAGGTGGTGGTGGGACCACAAGTGGATACGGTCCATGATGCACTGCCTCGAGGAGAGGATGTGGTCCGTCCGGCGGTAGCCACGGTAGATGGGGACACCGAGGTAAGTGAATGCCAGCGTCCCACGCTGATAACCTGCAACCTCCTCGATCATATTCGTCCAACCATCATGCTTCGAGGCACTGAAGAATTGACTCTTCCCGCTACTCACCATTTCGATTTTAACATTCACGTCTTAAAAAAATAAAAATAACAATATTAACTCTTAAAAATAGAAAAATATTATCTGCATGTATTGGCCCATTATAATTAGGGCTCGTTTCGTAGCCATGTTAAGATATGACAAGATGGATCAACCAAGATGGGTTTTAAAATAAAAATTTACTATACCATCATGATAAGAATTTATTGTTGTTTGTTTGGTAGGAAATATACAAATCCAGATAAAAATAAATATAACATTTGATTGATTATATTATAATATAGATAAACTATAAAATTACTTTTTTACCCTTATTAAATTGTAGATATATTTCTATAATTTTAAGATTGACACTACAAAAAAAACGGGAATTACCGACGAAATTTTCTGTTGGTAAATCGCAAAAATTCGTTGGCAATACGAATTACCGACGGATTACTGACGGACACGTGGCGTCCCTAAAATCGTTGTTGGTAAAATATTATCGACGGATTTGTCCGTCATAAAATTTTACCGACGGACGTCCGACGACTAACTCCATCAGTAACCTTTGTCGTCTGAAAAGCAACAAATGAATTTTTAAAAATTACCAAGGGATTTTTCTGTCAGTAATCCGTCGTTAAATTACCAACGGAAAAATCCGTCGGTAATTCTAATATATTTTTTTTAAAAAAATACTTCATTTCAAAATACCAATAAAATTTTTATTAAAAATTTAATTGTTGGCTAATGATGATCTCACAGATAAATTAATCACATCCAACTAAAAATGATATGTTGATCTTCTCCGCTAAACTCTTCCACATTGTAGAGATCTGTTGCATAGGTCACGGGAACAAAATCTTTTCTTACACTAGTAAGCGGACCTCTTATATATTTTACTATTCAAGCTCGTAAATATCTTTTCCTGCTCAAACACAGAAGAACAGTTATGAAGTCCAGTAAAATGATTTTGATTTATAACTCAACTAATTAATTTTCATGCAATGCATTACAAGACTCAATAAATTAACATATATAAATAAATTAACATATATAACAAATTAGACGTCATAAAACAACTAGGCAATAATACATTAGCGTACTCTGTTATCCTCATATCAAGGTTACCAACATACAATCTGCTCTCTACCTTTTCATCATTAAAATCGAAATGGTCCCGCACTTGTTGTAAAAAAACTGATTCAGGGCACTATAAATGGAAAATGCAGCCAATCACATGTACAAATTTTTATGTATGTAACTTTTCAAAACATACTGAAAGACTAATGAGACAGAACAACACTAATGAGCACGTATAGAAGAACAATAAACATTCACAAACATAAGAGTTATGGATAGTCACATTTGGCACATAACTGAAGCATATAAGCAAGATCAACAGATATAAGACCACGTACAGACAAGAATAGATATGTGTGGTAACTTGTAAGAGAAGAGAATCAATTCATCAAGCAATACCATGATATCGAAGGCTGGTAAAGATATCAACCTGCAAGCGTTAAACAAATTTGATATTAGAGACCAACTTAGCATATCAATATTCTTGAATGAACCACTGAAAAACAAAAAGGTGGGGTGGGGGCAGTGGCGTATCCAGAATTTCTGATTTGGGGGTGCAAGTTGTGCGATAAGTAAATACATAACACGCAAAGTATTAAAAAGAATGATAAAACTAAAACAATTTGAAACATTGTTATATTTTAAAGTTATACATTTTTAAATACAAAAGAATACATATAATTTATTTTTCGATGAATTT